>JABUQX010130540.1:0-15000 GCA_015478945.1 Trachelipus rathkii
TAGTTAATCAATTTGGTATGTACAGGCAATAATTATACATCCATCCCTTATTTGACCCCATCTACGTGGATCTATGAGGTATATAAGGAACATGTATACCATCATGATATACCCGTTCGTTATGGACCACATTTTTTTGAATTAAAGTATATATAAGTTACTGGTCACCAGGTTAAGAAGTACGTAGGTACAGATTTGGTGTACTGGGTATCTAAATTGGTAACTATCCCTCATTTGCCCATCTTATGACCATTGTTTTGGGTAAAGGAACCATATCGTAGAGAAATTCATGTACAGTCTTGTTCCTTCTTCATGGAACAGGACGCTTTTTGAATTAAGTATATGAATAGATGTTACTGGTACTAGTTAAATAAGTACGTAATTACATTTGTGTACTGTAACAAATTATATATATCTCCTCATTTTTGACCCATCTACTGACCTAATTGGTAGGTATATAACGAACCAATCGAGAGATATTCCAAGATCGTTTCTTTATTGGTACAGCGTTTTTGATGAATTAAATGTATAAGCAGAGTTACGGCTACCAGGGTATGAAAAGTTAGTGGGGGATTATAATTGGATACGTATTTATAAATGGGTATAAAATATTTCCCCCTCATTTTGACACATTACTGAATATTTTTGGTATAAAGAGAATCCAATCAGAGAACATTGTTTTTTTTTGCCCAAGATTTAAGTTAAACAATCCCTGCTTGCTTCTGCTTGGTTCTCTAATGGATCGTTTTTGAATTAAGAGATTCAGAGTACTTGCTACTGTTAGTAAAAAGTTCGTGAGTTTAGAATTGTTCGAATCAAATGAGAAAATAAAACTCATTTTGACTCATATTCCGACCATGTTGGTAATATTGAGAGGACAATCGAGAGACATTCATGTAATCGGTGCTAACGGACAATCTTTTGAATTAAATATAATTTAGAGTTACTGCACACCCAACCAAATTTAATTAATTATCGAAAAGTTGAATCAATTATTATAAATTCCATTCCCTTTTCATTGACCTCGCTATCTTACTGACCTATTTAGTATATAAGGATACCAATCGAGAGACATCTCGACATCCTGTTCTCTTATATGGACAGCAGTTTTTTGATTAAGTTAAATCATAGAAGTTAGCGGCTATCCAGGTTAAAAATAAGTGAGTTAACGCATTGGTACTGTCAATCAAATTGGTATACAAGCAATCCCGGTCATTTTGACCCATCTACTGACCTATTGGTATGAAAAAACAATCGAGAGACATTCAGACATCTGTTCCTCTTTATTGGAACACGCTCTTTTGAAAATATAATTCAGAGTTATATGCACCTCAGCTAAAAAGTTACGTGAGTTATCATTGGTTACTGTAATTCAAATTGTTATAGAAATAATCCTTCATTTGACTCCATTAAGACTATTTTGGTATAAGCAAAACCTTATCGAGAGATATTCAGAACCTCTTTTCCTCTGAATTTGGACATCGTTTGTTTTGAATTAAGTATATTATGCAGTTTTAACTGAGACCTACGCAGGTTACAAAGTTAGTGAGTTACAATTTGTTACTGTAATCCATTGTTTATATAATCTCTTTCCCTCAATTTGACCCATCTTACTGACCTATTTGGTACAGGATACATTCGAGAGACATTCAGGACATCTGTTCTAATTGGACACGCTTTTTGCAAATTAAAGTATAATCAGAGTTACTTGCTACAGGTAACAAGTTAGTGATTAAAGAATTTGGTTCTTGTAATAAATTGGTATAGGGAATAAACTGCAATTTTGATCTTCAGCTTACCAGACCTTATTTTGGGTATAAATAAAAAACCAATCGAGAGATATTCACGTGTACATCTGTTCTCTTAATTTGTGACACTCTTTGAATTAAAGTTATAATGAGAGCCAGAGTAAGCTACAAAGTTACGTGAGTTCAATTGGTTTACTGTAATCAAATTTTATAATCCATCCGCTTCATTTTGACGTCCATCTTATACTTTTGATTGTACTTTAGTGATACAGGAACCAATCGTAAGACCATTCAGACGTATTTACTTTTTATCTTTAATTGGGACACTTGTTATTTTATATTACAAGTATATTATCGTGAGATTGCTACTGGCTGAGTAAAAGTAGCGTTGTATTTTACAATTTGGTTACGTAGTATCGAAAGTGGGGTTATGAATAATTATCGGTCCTTGACCCATTCTCTGATCGGTTTATTTTGGGTATTTGAAGGAACCAATCGAGACATCAGACAACTTATCCTTCTTCATGGACACGTTTTGTGAATTAAAGTATATAATTTGAGTTTTTCCTCATAAGTATCCATATTCAACTATTTGTTACTGTTATAAATTATTATAAATCATCCTCATTTGAACCCAATCTACTTGACCTAGATCCTTATATTGATCCGATCTCGGATCGTTCTCCAACTCCGAATCTTCTACCAGTTACACATTTACCTTTCTCTACGTATAATTCTAATTTAGGGGGGGGAGGGGGGGGACGCATGGGGTACGTAATCTCGTTTAAGTTCAATATACAGTTATAATATATATATATAGGGTATATATATGATATGATATATATATATAATCGATATATATATATATATATTATTAGTATATGATAGTATATATATATATAGAGTATAAATATATTTATATTATAAATATTTATATTTATTTATTATTTTTATTATTAGTTATTTATTATTATTATTTATTAATTATTTTTAATTTTTTTTTTATTTGTTATTATTTTTTCTTGATTTTCGAAAGAACCTCATTTTTTTTCGTCGGTGTAAGGGGTATTATTTAATTCCACGGAATCTAAAATTCACGTGCTTTAGTGTGAGAGAGCACTAAAATAGTATCAAATATTTTACAGTTCGCCGATTATGGCGAGAATTACAATCCTTTTCAATGACACCATGCTCTGACTTATAATATATTAGTTAAATTTTTTATTATATATATACGTGTTTTTAAAGTTCGTTTTGTTTGGTTATTTTCATACCAAGAAATATTAACGTGGTTATCTTTATGTACCAAAATTGTAGTAGTTTAATACCAAGTATATATTAGTAGTAGTATAATTATGCAAATGTGACTTTCAAATTTTCCTGGGATATTATGACAATTACTTTAACGCCCCACACGGAATCTGGAGCTCGGATAAGAAAATTAAATTTTCACAGGCCAGCATCTTAATATACAGTTAAGATCAGATTTCTAGGGCGACAATGTAATTTTTTTTTCTAACCGTTTTTAGGATCGAATTAGGTTTAGGGTTTTTATGGTTAGGTTAGGTTATGTTAGGTTAGGTTAGTTTAGGTTAGGTGCAAGTCAGGTATGGTCTAGGAAAAAAAATTTTTTTCATTTCGTTCCCTAAATACATCTATTGTAGTGTGAATCATTGAGCTACCTGGAATTTTGTGTTTTGATCGAGCTCCGTCGATGTGGGCGTTAAGCTAACTTTATCTTTATGGTTATAATATTTATTAAGTATACATATAGAAGAAATAAAGTATATAGTATATAGCAAATTATAGGTATATGATATAGTATATATATATAAGTATATATGGGGTGAGATTATATTATAATACTATTTAGTGGTAGGGTATAGGAGTAGGTATATAATAGTATACTATATATATATTTTATCATGGTTGTACATGGACCTGCCATCTTGAACGTTCACAAAAGCGCCAATCTGGGCTGAAAATAGTCACGATGGAGACCTGACAGTATAGTATGCTTCAAGTGTCGAAAGGAGATGTTTTGAATGGAAATGAATAGCAGTCGTCACAAACTAATAATATTATATAAATATAAGGAGAGTATATTATAGGGTATAGTAATATATAATAGGTATAGGTTATAGTATATATATATTAGGTATATATATGATATTAGATATAATTAAATAATAGTATATATAATATTCATAATATTATGAATATATATGGTTGAAGATATAGTTTAGTTATATAGGGTATAGTAATAATTCTTTAGACTAAGAAAGTGAACATCGCAATTCTCTAGATCGAAGCATCTTGCATCATCATAAATATGGGAAATTAAGACATCCTCATTTCACATGCATCGCACTCCGGGATTTTGAAAATTGGCAGCAGAACAGTTTCTATAAAATGGGACTGAACCAAACGTCGATGCGGAATAAGGGTCGACAAAGCATAAAAATTTCAGAGGTGTCCCGCAACGAGCGTCGACACATTTTTGTTTTTTTTTTGCAGAAATGCCGACAAAGTGTTCTTCATAAGTTGTCCAAATAGGACTACACAGAATTCGTCGACAGGAAAAGGTCGCACATATTTAAAGAATTCAAGTGTCCAAGAGTTCGACACATTGTCCTTAAGAAAATTGGTCGCAACATTTTCTCAATAAGGGACAGTCTCACATCTTTTGACAGATAAGAGCCTAATGTTTTTAATTTACTGTTTAAGCTCTTTTTATACGTGTATCCATTCATTAAGTAGAAACTGAAATGAAATACGTTCGCTTTATAAATATACAATAAAGTATAAATTAATGGAATTTTTAAGTTTATTTTTATAGTTATTAATGATAGTAATAAAATATAATTATAAAATATAATAGAGAGAGATAATAATAATATGGATAATAATATAATAGATAATAAATATATTAATAAAATAATGAATATAATAATAATAATAAATATAATAATAGGCCAAATCCTAGAATTTTCGACAAAACTATAACATCATCTGGAGAAAATAAAATAAATTGATTTCAGCAAGTAATTTAATCGAGAAACAAAAATAAAAATTTACTTTGTTATCTATAATTTATGAAATGAAGCCTTAAATTAATTAGTAAATATCTTACAACCTGAATAATGTGCCACGCTTGTATTGACCTTGAATACTATATTTGAGTCTCGAGAGCAAAAGTTGCCTAAATACCATTTTTTTTTACGCTTTGGAAAATATTTTTTCTTTTATATCCTTTTAGGGGGCTTCCGAGCCGAGGAGATAACAGAGGGGGGACAAATGTTCGCCCGCGTGCCCGGTAGGCCGAGAAACCCGACTTTGTCCATCTCTTGTTTATCCGTGGGTATTCTCTAGTTTAAAAAAAAATCAACATTGGCACCTTTGCGGGTCATTCGGAGTATGTAGGGAACATCAAATGAATTCCTCGAAAAAAGCTGTAATTTTTTTAGAAAATCATTTTAACAATTTTAATTTCTTAAAAAGCGTTATTTTTCTATTTTTTTTTAATTCCGCCGTAAAAATGTCTCCTGATTTAAAAAATGATATTTTATTTGTCGTGACCTGTTAGTTTCTAGTTACATGCTGAACTTTTCGGGATAAGCAATCATAATATAATAATAAATATAAGAAATAATAATAAATAATAATATATAATAATAAAATAATAATAATAATAAAATAATAATAATAATAATAATATTAATTATAACACAGTAGGTGCCGTCTTAAAAAAAAATAAAGGCACGCAAAAATTTCTTTTTGAGCCTTCACATCTCGCAGGTCTTTAGGCTTTTTCTATCTTTTTTAAACAATTTCTCTGTTTGTTATCAAGTCGCGGCACACACACATCCTGCACCACACACACACAAACATCAATCACACACACACACACGCAACGCCTTTTCACACCGACCACACACCCACACACACCAACCCCACCAGAATATATAGATATAATATTATATAATATATAATATATATATAATAGATATATATAAATTAAAATATATATTATAATGATAATAATTAATGTATATATATTAGTTATAGGTATGATATCATAATATATGAACGTGTCCTTTAGGATTAATCTCGATTATATATTTGAACAAAGATAATAATGATTTTGAATTATATCCGAATAGAGGGGTCAGTGTTATGCGAAAATTTTTTATGTTTTTTTTTAACTAACGGAATACCGAGATAAAATAGCAAGATGGAAAGGGTCAGTCTTCGGCTAGCGGTGACGGTAGTCCGCCCTGTCCCTACGGTTGGCGTGGACCTCTTGAAAAAAAAAAAGTTAAATTAATATTAAAAATTAAAATGCAGCTTTTTGGCAACTCTTGCGTCTTTCTAATGAGTTAGCTACACGGGACACTTGCAGGTTCAACGCGTAGTGTTCGTGATTTCCAGTGTATAGTATGTCTTTTTCTGTAACGTTCTTTTAAAGGAGTAGTCTCTATATGATACATAGTATTTAAATATAAATATATATTATATATATTATTATAATTATGATATATATTATATATATATATATTAATATTAGATATTATGTATATTGCATATATTTGTAGAACTGTACTGGTGACTACCAGAGGATTAGTCACCACTCACAAGGCTAGCGTGTTCCAACCTCCCCAAGGTTTCCGTGATCATCAAAGCTGTATAATAATGAATTTAATTTAGGTTAAGTTAAGTTGGTTAGGTTAAGTTAGTTAGTTAGGTTGGTTAGGTTAAGGTTTAGATTGAGGTCTTACAGTTAGGTACCTTGTGTCTTAGTCACAGTAGACAGTATCACAAATGGCTTATTTGATACATAGTAGATATATTTATAAATAGTAATAATTTAATATATAAGTATAGTATAATATATTATATAGTATACGTATAATAATAATATTAATATATTATATATATGTTAATATATATTATAAATATTATATATATAGGTATAGTATATATATATATATTTTATATACTATATATATATAGGGGTAATAATATATAAAGAGATATAATATATAGTATTATATATATATATATGAATATATATATTAGTATATATAATAATAACTATATATATATATAATAAATTTGTAAATATAAAAAAGAGAAAAATAATATTCAAAGTATCTGAAATGAAAAAAAAAATATGTAACTTAATATGTATAATTTTTTTTTATACTTTGTATTTTTTTCAAGCACAAAGGTGCAAGTGCAAGTACAAAAAGTATCAAGTACACTGGTTTGATGCTGCAACAATATACCAAATAAATTCTTAGGTACAATGTTCTTCGACTTAACCAAGCGATGTATACTATATATATAATTAATATAATATATATATAATATAATAAATATATAATATTATATATATAAAAATATATATAATATAATAATATCTATATATAAGTATATAGATATATATAATAAATATATATATATATATTATATTATATATATAATACACCACTCTTAAATACACCAACCTCTCGCTTAACCTATTGAATTCTGACCAAAACCTCTATCTCTTATTTTAAACTTTCTCTCCAACAGCTCCGTCTGCCCTACGCGTTTTTCTGTCACTTTGACGTGGCGATTGGGGTAGCCTGTGCGTTGCTTTTCGCAACTATAGTGGAATACTGCTTTGTCTCTGTGACGCTTCGACTTCTGCCGCTAAGGTGGGAGCTGTAATCGTTTGATGGGATGAGCAGGTTTTCCTTCTTCAACTAATCTTTCTCAGTCCTCATATCCACGTTCGTGCTTGTTCTCTTGCCATCCAGGCTAGAGACAGTGCGTATTCGGAGTGGAAAAATTCTCGTTCTCCTTCACTCTTGGGCTAATTTGCATTCACAAATTTCATTCTTGTCAGTTGGATATCTTGACACAACGGGGACTTTCAATCAACGAAAGTGCGCTGACGCTCCTTGTTCTACTGACAAATCTTTTGGCCTCTTGCAACAACTCTTGTAAATCTGTCTTTCCTCTCTAATCGCTCTGATGGTTCTGTTGTAATTCTCCAACTGAAAAGGCCAATTTCTCTCGCTCTCTATTTTCCACTAACTCACCCTGGAGATTCTGGCATTTCTAATGCCTCTACTCTCCTCGTCAGGTGTCTATGCTTGCCTGTGATACTTTGAATCGGGGTGCATGGGCTCTCTGAATTCTAACGAACTTAGAGAAGCGGGTGGCCAGATCGCATTTCTCGCGAGTTTTTGATGGAGTGTGTTTCCGTGCTATCTCCGCCCTCGTTAACTATATCTTATGCTCAATACTAGCACTATTCCTCAGTGTTGGAAGCACGCATCTTCCAACTGATTCCGAAAAAGAAGCCGTCGATTCTTCTAATATCGCCTATAGCTCTACTGTATTCGACTAAGATCTTTGAACTCTCACAACTCCATTTTATAGATCAATACTGGAATCTATTCACTTGTTTAGATCGCCAGTACGGCTTTTTGGCGCTCGAGGTCTCACTGGATATACCTTCCTATCTCTGATCTATTGGTTTACCGCCTTAGGATACGGGAGATTGCGTGAATATATTACCGGTATTGAGCTTATCGCTCTCAGCTCCCTCGACTGGTTCCTTCTTTCTCTTTGCTTACTTTGTTATTTTTTCAAATCGCTCATTATCGGCTGTTGTTGAGGGGCACCTTCTCTTCTGTAATAGTGATGTTCCTCGTTTTCTTGTTCCATCTTCTACTTTATTACCTACTTTTCATTAAGATCTTCTCACCTGCACAATCTAACTCTATTCCTTCTATGTCGATGAACTCGACCTTAATGTGCTCAACTCATTCAATTCTGCTCGCTTCTTTACTTCTAGAATTGCTATCGCTTAACTTATTCCGATTCTAATCAATACAGCTGATATCTGGATAGAAATTCCCGGGGTCGTCTGACCATGTGATATTCAATTCTTTAATAAACTCAAACTTCTATCTCTCCCTCTCCAAAACACGCTCTAACTTTCCTATCTCTTTTCGACGGTTTTCTCGTCCCTTTGACATATATAAACATCCTTGGCCTTAACATAACAAAAAAGATGTCTTGAACCCACATCACACGGTTCTAGCGCGGCTTATAGAATTGGAGTTCCTGTTAGACTGCGATCTTTTTTTCCTCTCTCAGTTGCTCCAGCTATAAAGTCTCATCCGCCCTTTAATGGAGTACTGCTCTATAATTGGGGGGCTTGGTTTACCGGCTTTTGATAGTGTCGGACTCAAAGGCAAAGGTCTTATAAACTGTTATGTACTTCCATTTTCTGACCCTCTAATCTTGCGGCCGCGATGTTGTGCTTTTATCTCTTTCTATGTCCCGCAAGGCAGGTGCTCGAGGACTTATTTATCACTCGCGTACTCACCTTAGTCTCGTAAACTAGGTGCTGTGTCGCACATGAGTTTTGTGTTTGATGTAGGTAACTTCCAAGCTAGTTGCGGTTGCTCCTTCTTTCCTGCCAGCAGTCTTTTTGTGAAATTTCTTCATACATCTGTGTTTACACTGCTGAATTAATATCCCTTCAAAGCCTGCGCTCTGTGCTCCAATTGCGTAATTTACTAGTTGTAGACATATATGACACAATGCACACCCCTCACTTGAATAGGCTCTGCCCGTGAGTGGTGGTGACAAACTGTAAAATAATATATATATAATATATATAGTATATATATTATATAATAATAATAATAATATTAATAATCAATATATAATATATATATATTATATAATATTATATAGCCTATATATTAATAAATCTAAATTTTCAATAATATCTATTCATGTTGTTTTTAATAAAGCGACTATAAAGATATATATAATATATATATATATATTATATATATTTATATAGCTATTTATATATTTTTACCTAAATACTAGCAATATCAACAATACTAATATATTATAATATATATTATATATAATATTCTGTATTATTTTTTTTCAACAAATCTCAATATCCAATTTACCCGTTTTACAAAGACCAGACTGTGGTGTGAAGACTCCTTGTTGTATCCGCAACCAAGCCTCTAGTTTTAAGTAACTACATTAAGAAAATAAAATCTGCATGTAGCCCATAATTATCATAAATGTTATATATTTCAGATATATATGGCGACAATGTTTCGATGACTTAAGTAATATATTAATTAAAATATATTAATTCTTAATTTACGTCTTACTTGAGATGTCTGTTATTCATTACTATGAATAACCTGTGACAATAGCGATGCATTTGGCTTTACAAGTTTCCACCAATTAGGAAGATGAATTCATTTCAGTCAGTGTGCCTTGATCCGGTGTTACAAATTGTATTTAATTGAAACAATAAATTACTATATTAAATAATTTTTTTCAAATAATATTGAGATACATTAGAAAAATTCTCTAAAATATCAATTTGATCATTTTTTTTCATCAAAACTGGTAGTTGAAAAAACAATAGATTAAAAAAACCAACCCAAAAAAAAACGGCTTTTTTATTGTACGACACCCGAGTTTTCCTAACCCTGGATTTATACGACATTTAATTTATCAAAATTGTTTAAAATCTAAAAATAAAATTTATTGCTTGAAAATGTCCGAAGGGTACGGACGAAAGCTTGGTACATACTTAATCAATATTTTATTTTATTCAGGATTAATATTGAAAAAAATTTCTTGTGTTAAGAGAAATACTTTCAGGAGGCCTTAAAAGCATCAAAATCATACTATTATGAATATAATAATAATTAAATAAATAATAAGAAGAAATTAAAAAGTCTAAAATTAATAAGAATTTTATAATATAAATAAGAAAAATTTTAATAGAAAAATAAAATTAGTAATATAATAATAATTAATAATTAAGTTAATACAATAATAAAATATATATATTAATAATAATAATATAAATAATAATATAATAATATATAATAATAATAATAAGAATAAGATAAGATTAGAACTTCTAAATAATAAGATATTAATCTAATTAATAATAATGAAATATTTCGAAATATGTTATGAATAAGTAAATAAAATAAGCAGCAAAATTTTACTTTTCGAGCTTCACATCTTAGCTTTAGGCTTTTCCTAAGCAATTCTCTTTTGTTAGCAAGCACAAGCGGGCACACACACACACACACACCACAGCACACACACACACAACATTATATGTAATATATATATATATATTATATATAATATATATATATATATATAATATATATATTAATAATATATATATAATCATATATATATTATATATATATATAATATTATATATATATATAATAATATATATATGTGTTCGATTGTGAAATGAATGTCTATAATTTATGATACAACAGAAACATTTTTAGGTAAAGTATTTGATCTTGTTTAAATTTTCATGATTAGGGTAAAATAAAATTAGGAAAAAAAAAAATGAAAAGTCAATTTATTTTATTAATGATGAAGTCCATTATTTCAAAATTTATGTCCTTATAAGAGAAATTTTGTTAATATATATATAATACTATATATATATATATTATATAATATATATATATATATTATATATAATTATATATATATATAATATCTTATATAAATATATATATATATATATATATATATTAGAGAGACGAGAGAGAGAGAAGAGAAAGAGAAAGAGAGAGAGCCAAGGTAAAGGAGCGCAACATGTTTTATAAATTTTGTAACGATTTTGGTACTTTATTAAATTTAATCTTTAAACATATATGATTATTTTTTTTTTTTAATGGGCATAATTCCAGAAAAGGGGTAGGAGAATTATTCTCGAAATGTATGACACCTACAGGAAACCAAATGCATATTTGGAATCAGCGTATAAAGCTTATTCGGAATGTAAAAAAACACACAAAAAAAACTCGAAAAAGTACGAACTTACCGAAAAAACAATTACATATTTGGACTAGCGTATAAAGCTTATATATGTAAATGTCGTTTCTCCCCCTATCCCATGGCTCGAGCCCACCTAAAAATTGAAGTTCAAGGAGATATATTTTCATTAGGGGCCTCGAGCCGATGGGGGACAGGGGGGACGAAGTCCCCCCCCGTCGTCCACATAGATGCCGAGAGACCGACTCCCTGGTAATCAAGCGGTCTAGACCTTGGTATCTCTGTTAGTTTTAAATATCACCATGAAAGCGACTTGCCATATAATAAGCTTTATCACGGCTGATTCCAAATATGTAATTATTTTTTGTAAGTGTCGTACTTCGAGTTTTTTTTTCTTTTTTTTTACATTCCGTATAACTTATCGCTATTAACATATGTATTTGGTTTTCCTGTAAGTGCATACTTTTCGAGATAATTTTCCTGGCTCTTTTCTGATATTTGCCTTTTAAGTGATTTGTAAAACGTATTTTCATTTATTTAAATAATAAGACGTAATTACATTTTATTTTTGAACGAAAATTCCGTACCTTAAAATAATTAATAATAACACAATTTCGAAACTTTCATACCAATTTTTAATAAAAATTTTAAAAAATAAAGATCTGAGCTTCACACCGAAAGCTATTTCTGTCATTATACTGCATTTTAACTTTTCAACATAAAAAAAGCTACTCAAGTTTGCGGGTCTCCAATCACCATTGACACCATATATATATATATATATATATATATATATATTATATAATAAATATTATATATATATATATAATATATTATTATAAATATATGATATAATAATATATATAATATATATATTATATTATATAGGACCTGTTATGTTTTACGACTCGTCCATGTTTGATTTTTTTTTTTCTTTTTATATTATTCTAGTATATTGGATCTCTGACTTGTTTAACAAGGGTGATATAATTCCTAACGCCTGATCAATTTGAATGATTCAAAATATATGATAGTTTATGTTTACGACTCCGTCAGCTTTAATTTTTTTTTTTTTTAACTAAAGGAACACCAAGGGTAAACGCAAAGATGGCAGAGTCGGGGTCTCTCGCCTTCGGCGGGGAACGACGCGTAGACGATTTCCCCCCCCTCGGGGGCGGGTCTTCTCGGAACCCCTCTTATTTGGTATTTGCGGTGTCGCGGGTTCCTCCGCCCTCCCTACGGTTATGGAAAACGTCCCCCCGTGTTCCCCTCCGTCCGCTCGAGCCCCCTAAAAATTGCAGTTCAATACCTTCTAGAAATAATATATATATATATTACTATGTCCCCCGCCGGCTTGAGCTCCCCTCCCAAAAGATAATGCCAATTTTTGTTATTTTTTAAAAATTTTTTTTAACATTGTCGCTAACTAAAATTTTACAAGGATTTGACAAAAAATGTTCTCCTTTTCTCCTGTAGGCTATTGGTAGTTTATGAGATAGTAATTGCTGCTCTTCTAGAGGTCTGTCCTGATATACTATTATATATATAATATCATATGATATATATATATATATATTATATATTATATATATAGTATAATTATATATTAATCTATATATATAATATATATATATAATATATATATATAATATATATATATATATAAATATATATTATAATATATATATTAGGCCAGCGTTTAGTATATCCGTCATATGTATCTTAAAACTATTAATGCACATGTAAAACGTGGAATACATTGTGAATTCTGTTCCAATTCTAGTGCGGAAAATGTAAAAAAAAAAAAAAAAAAAAATAAAAAAAAAATATATCTCAAAACTACAATAGCTACAGCGTAAGGGAATACATTTTGAAATTCCTGGTAAAATTTCACATAAGAAATGTAAAAATAATAGATAATAAAAAAAATATTGTAATGTAATAAGTAATTATGATTAGAAGGCTCATTTAGGACTTTATGTTTTCTCGTTCGAAAATAATAGACTTTCTATAATTTTGCTTTATACGCCACACTAGGGGGCTGAGCCGACGGGTAACATAGGGGGGGACCTTTCCATATCCCGTAGGGGAAGGGCGCGGAGGAACTCCGCGACACCGCAATACCAAAGATGCGGGTTCCGGAGACCCTGCCGAGGGGGGAATTAGTTCCACCCTTAGTTCCCCGAAGGCCGAAGCCCCGACTCCTGCTCATCGGTGCGGTATACCTTGGGATCTTTTAGTAAAAAAAAAAATCAAATTTTTAATAAAAAGTCTATTTATTTTAACGAGAAAACCAATAAAGGTCTCCTAAATAGGCCTTTTAATCTATTACTATAATTATAACATAATTTTTTTTAATTTTTTATTTTTACATTCTTTTTTGGAAATTTTACCAGGATTCCATAAAATGTATTTTTTCGCTGTAGGCTATTATAGTTTGAGATATTTTTTTTATTTATTTATTTATTTTTTTTTTTTTTACATTTTCCGTACTAAATTGGACCAGCATTTCCAAACATGTATTCCGTTTTACTGTAGCTTAATAGTTTTTTAAGAAATACATATGACGGATCTATTCTATAACGCTGACCATATACTATAGTACATATAAAGTATTATATAGATACATGTATATATAATATATATTATATTATAAGATTATATATATATATATATTATATATATTATATATATATATATATTATATATATTATATTATATATATATATAGTTATATATATGGAAATAATGTGGAATATTTGAGAAAAGTAACGCAATGTGTGTGTGTTTTGAATGTAAATATTACGAAAATGATCAAATAAAGAACATGTGCTAAAGACAAGGCGGAGGGTCTAGCGCTCTGCCCGCCAAAAATCCCTATTCTCGAAGGTAGCCTACTCTTTTAATTAAACAATGACCTCTCCTTTATATGATTGTGAAAGCGGAAAACAAAGGCAAACACAAAAATATAGTTACAATAGGCTTTAAATTGTATATAGTATTTCATAAAACAGCAACGATATTAGAGATAGGCCAACTGAAAAGTCTACGGGAAATTTTCAAAATGGAATGTTCTATATTATAACTTAAACAAATCAGTTTTACAAGTAATTTGATACACATATGTGTTTGAAAGTATATTATATGAAAATTAAATAAAAACCACATATTAGATGTGAGGTGGTGTTATTTATAAAACTTGTATATCTCCAAATGTAATTAATCAAATGATTTTTCTTTTTCAGTGGAGCAAAAGGAAATCAAGATGAATGTGATGCAAGTTTCAGACTATACTAATAAATAGCAACCGAATTATACCAAATTGAAAATCAAAAATATTAGGCAAATTTATGGCGAATATACCGTACATAAACATATGATGATTGAA
>JABUQX010130540.1:25000-29441 GCA_015478945.1 Trachelipus rathkii
AAATCAGTAAACTATTAGCGCTTTACTGTGATATTTATTCAAAGAATTATTTTTATGTTATGTCATTATAAAATTTTGTTATTTTATGTTATGTTTGGTAAAACTTTGTTATGTTTGCATTATTCGTTTGGGATTATGATATTTAGACGAAGTTATGATGAATTTTTGTTTAAATATTACGAAGTTGATGTAAAAAATTGTTACGTTAGCATTATATTTGGTGTCAGTATGATGCTTAGACATGGTTATGCTAATTTTTTTTTAAATATTACGATGTTAATGTAAAATTCACTACTATGTTAGAGATATGCTTGAAAAAGTGTGAATAGGTTTCGTTTGTCATGAAGTGTTTGTAGTTTACTGTTGATTTAAGCGCGGACGTTCTTGTTAATGTTAGTGTTTATTCGGTACGTATGGTGTGTTAGGTTTGTCGTTGTACTTATATTCTTAGTTCAGGCTATGTTATTGTTAGCTTTATTATGTAAAAAACAATGTTACGTTAGCACTGTTCGATGATTAGTATATAAAGAACTTATTTTTGGCTATGTTTATCCGAAATGATCCTCGAAATATGTGACAGTGAATCAATAGATCAAATAGATCAAAAGGTCATGGAGGGAGGGGTGGGGATGGGTTGGTGGTTTGATTTACTGGATTTACTGATTTACTGCTTTAAAATCCGTAAACTATTACAATTTACTATAATATTTTCTTCCAGAACCTGCATTCTTTTCTAATGTATATTTTATTTAACTGTTTTTTTATGCTGAAATTTATTCATTGTAGTATGAAATTAGACAAGTTATGTAAATGTTTGTTAAATATTACTGTGTCAATGTAAAATTAACTAATTTGTTAGAGATATGCTTGGGAAAAGTATGAATAGTTTACGTTTACCATGCTAGTTACTTTACTGGCGTTGAAGTGCTGTACCATACAATTGTTAGTAGTAAACTCGTGCACAACTGAATCCTCTGAAGTCATTGTTACAATGATAATTCTTAGTTCTGGTCATGCTATGTTAGCTTTATTAATGTAAAACCAATGTTACGTAGCATATATTTCGTGGTTAGTATATAAAGAACTTATTTTTGTCCTATGTTATTGTTGTTGTTGTTGTTGGTCTTGGACTATATACCCTATTGAACTGATATGGTTCGTTCGTGCGTCGTATTCTTGTTTACTTTCTCTGATTGGTTGAAAGAAAGAATCTTATTACATTTAAGGGTTGTTTACGCATACGATTTCCGTCAGTAGACCATTTTTTCGCTGTACTGGTACGATGACACCCGCAGTCTCTACAGCCTGTTGTTGATATCTTTAACGAGGAGCTTCGTTATTCCCAACGATGGTGTCATTTATATTTAATCGTCAACCAGATGGATACCAATTACATTGCTTGTATTCCATCCAGAGGTCAAATAATAGACCTTTATTCATTTGTGTTGAAGAGTACATATTAATATTGCAGCAGGATGGATAGAGGATAAATGTGTGTCATCTGATATATCGACCAGCAGTGAAATATCTAACTGGAAAGATAACGTGAGAGGTTCTAATAGAAAAGACGTTGTGTTCTCGTCGTTTGACGATATTAAAACCCTTGATGTGCGCAACTACTGGAAACCCTTCGATTGTGTTACCTTCAGAAATACGTGTCTAGGTTTCACAGTTCGAACATCTGAAAATATTACAGCATTGTTTAAAATGAAAAACAAATTAACATCGCATCTTAACGCTGTTGACATACTTGAGGATTTATGACTTATGCAATGGTGTAATCTATGATATTTACACCGAAACATATGGTTTCCCTTATAATACAGTATACAGGACGGCATTAATAACTATCAGCTTGGATAAATTTACTTCTCTCTTGTATGAGAGAATGAGTGCTGTTGAAGAGAAATATGCCGAAATATGGGTTAGTGTTGCTGAATGCATTTATACTTACATCCTTACAAAGGGTGTTGAATCTTTAGAGAGATATATAGAACTTACCCAACTTGAATACTATGTTCTCTGATTAGATGAATTAATATATTTAAAATGAACTTATGTTTTTTATGTATTTATAGTTTTATGTATTTATATAGAAGCTGTTTTCAATGAACAATTATAATGTTATAAATGAAAACTTGTTTTACTTCCCTCGTATGTCGGTTTAATTGACTAAGTTGTTAATGATAGGCTGTTATTCGTCTGGTTGTTGTAATGTAAGTATGTTATGTTACATAGTTTAGCTTGACAGAGGGTTAAAACTTTTACGTTGTTTGTCTTTTACCCATTAGGTATTATGATGTTAGGTAAGGTTATGCTAATTTTTTGTTAAATCTTACAATGTTAATGTAAAATTAACATTCTCATGTTGGTGATATGTTTGATAAAGTGTGAATGGATTATGTTTTTGTGAGCCTTGTTAACTTTTACTGATGATAAGTTTAGACCTTTGTTAATGTTAGCAGCTTATTCTTGCTTAAGATGTGTCAGGTTTGGCGTTGTATATTATCTATTCTTAGTTTCTAGCAATGTTTATGTTGGCTTTATTAGTGTGAAAACATTGTTACGTTAGCATACTTTCGCTGCTCTGTATGATAATAACCTAGGTTTTGGTAAATTTTTGTTTAAATATTACTATATTTTAATGTAAATTAACATTGTATGTTAGAGACATGCTTGACCTAGTGTGAATAAGTTATGTTTTTTGATCGTTATGTTTAGTTACTTTACTGGTGTTAAGGTGGAACCTTTGTTTTAAATGTTAACAGTTTTTTCGTGTGCAAGTTGTGTTAGGGTTTGTCTTGTACTTATTTTTTAGGTTCATGTTCAGTTGAGTGGAAGTTGGTTCGGTATGTTTATATCAACTAGTCAGCCCTTATCACGTAGTTTTATACATTTGGTTACTTATTGGTTTATTGGACTTTGACATTGTGATGTTAATGTTTTGGGATGTTGTTAGTTCTTTACTGGTGTAAGTGGGAACTTTTGTTAAATGTAACAGTTTATTTCGGTGCAAGGTTGTGTTAGGTTGTCTTTGTACATTATTTTCTTTAGTTTCATGTTACACACTGTTAGCTTTATTGCATGTAGGAACACCTTGTTACGTTAGAGTATATTCCGATTGATAGTACTGAATAATTAACCAATGTTGTGGTAAATTTTGCTAAATGTTACTGTGTCAGTGTAAGATTACGTTAATATGGTAGAAGAGATATCCTTGAAAAGTAAGAAGGTTACGTTTTGCATGCATGTTAGTTACTTACTGGTGTTAAGTGTGGAACTTTTTTGGGGTTTGTTAAATTTTATTCGTGTGTAAGTTGTGTTACGTTTGTCTTTGTACATTATTTTCTTAGTTCATGTTACACCATGTTAGCTTTATTGATGTGGAAACCTTATTACGTTAGGTATATTCGTTGATCAGTATGATAATACCAAGTTTTTTGGTTAATTTTAGTTAAATGTTAACCTGTTAATATAAATTACATTGTTTTGTTAGAGATATGCGACAAGTGTGAATAGGTTACGTGCGTCTTGTATGCTATGTTAGTTACTTACCGTTGTTGAAGTGTGGAACTTTGTTAACTTTAACAGTTTGTATACTATTAGGTATATCGGTTTGTCGTTGTGTATTAATTCATAGTTTCAGATGATGCTAATGTGAAACTTTTGTTCGTTTTAGCAATGTTCATGACTCAGTGTAATATAAGATTTGTTGTTATGTTATGTTTATCAGAATGATACTCGAAATATGAATTGAATCAATAGATCAATAGATCAATAGATCAATAGATCAATAAGATCAATAGATCAATAGATCAATAGATCCGGATGGACATGGGTGGTTAGATGATGGTTTGATTTACTGATTTTTTTTTGATTTAGGGTATGTAAAACGTTACATTTTAAGTAAAAATTTGACTTGAACATAGACAATAGATCATAGATTCAATAGATCAACGACTGGATAGGAGGTAGTTGGATGGTGGTTGATTTACTGATTTACTGCTTTAGGGTTGTAAAACATGACAATTAGTAAAAAATTTTGACTGACAATAGATAATAGTCAAATAGAATCAATAGATCATAGATCACGGACAGGGCTGAGGAGGGTAGTTTGATTTGATTTACTGCTTGGGTATGTAAAAAACTAAATTTTTAGTTATAACATAAAAAGAATAAGAAATTTTTTTGTTTATTTATTTTTTGTTTTTTCTTGCTGGTTCTGAAACCATTATTTCGAAATCTACAGACTCGATAACCTATTTAAAGACACTAACATTGTTTGTATACGAATGTTTATTAACTCAGCACGAAAGGGCTCGTCCTGAGCCGATCCTTGACTTGAATCCTTCTCCTATATCATCTTTCCTTCTTCTCCTCTTTCCTCCTTTTCTTCTCTCTTCATTCCTCTGTTTTGGCTTCCATGCAATTTCTTCTTCTT
>JABUQX010130541.1:0-10000 GCA_015478945.1 Trachelipus rathkii
CGGTATACTTCGTTCGTACCCTCAATTTGGGTGTTTAACCGTTTCGCATTTATGTGAAATAACTTTCGCGTTTTCGTATACATATATATATATATATATATATATATATATATATATATATATATATATATATATATATATATATATATATATATATATATATATATATATATATATATATATATATATATATATATATATATATATATATATTCAAGACCTTAATAAAATTAATAAATAAATTTAAAAGGCAACTTTTGAATATTACTCTCCATTTCCAAAGATCCTAAGAAGCTTTTGAAATTTAAACATACACAGCCAAACACACACACACACACACCTACACACACATGCATACACATTCATAAATAGATATGTACGTATGTGCGTACGTACAAGAGCTTTCACACGCCCACTCTTTTAAATATTTGTTTTCTAAACACTTTTGAAAGACAGAAGATCAGTCATTGCCAGAGGGATTAGAAAAGTATAATCTTTCTCCCTCTCTTTCTTCTATCTCAATTCCTTTCTCTCCATATATCTCTCTTTTTCTCTATCTCTCTTTCTTTCTTTGTCTATCTCTCTTTTTCTCTATCTCTCTATCTCTTTCTTTCTCTCACTCTTTCTCTTTTTTTCTCTTTTTTATGTCTCTCCTTTTCTTCATCTTTCTTACTATCACTCTATATCTCTTTAATTTTCTCTGTCCTTCTCTTTCTCTCTATTTCATTCCCTTTTCTCTCTCTCTTTCTCTCTCTATATATTTTTGCACTCTCAATTTCTTTCCTTCACTCTCTCTCTCTCTCTCTCTCTCTCTCTCTCTCTCTCTCTCTCTCTCTCTCTCTCTCTCTCTCTCTCTCTCTCACTCTCTCTCTCTCTCTCTCACACACACACACACACACACACACACACACACACACACACAATAACACTCACTTACAGTTACCCTTATATCTATTATCTTAAAATTTCTCTCTCTCTGATAATAATAATAATAATAATAATAATAATAATAATAATAATAATAATAATAATAATAATAATAATAATAATAATAATAATAATAATAATAATAATTATTATTATTAGTAAAAGAAATATTATTATTATTATTATTATTATTATTATTATTATTATTATTATTATTAATAATAGTAGTAGTCATGGGCGTAGGCAGGGGGATGCGGGTTGGGCACTTGCCCCCTCTAAATCTTGGCGAAATAAAAAAATGAACCTTATATGTTTGGCAGACGACGTTTTTACTAGTAGAAAAACTGAAAAAGATATATCAATCGATAGATAATGAAGGAGTAATTACTGATTCCAAACTTATTATAAACATATATTTTTTCTATAGTTTTAATGTTTTCGTTTTCACATTGGCTTGAAGTCAACTAGCTGTGTGCTTTTTATACAGCTAGCTTCTTCTGACAGTATTTTCCGCTAAAACTCTCAGTATGTCGATAGCATTTGGCGGCCGATAAAGCTGCTATATATATATATTATATATATATATATATGTATATATAACTCAATATACTATATATATGTAATATATAACAATATGCTATATAATAATATCATATATATATACACTCAACCTTTGCCCACCCCTAAATGAAATCCTGCCTGCGCCCATGGTAGTAGTAGTAGTAATAGTAGTAGTAGTAATAGTAGTAGTAGTAGTGGTGATGGTGGTGAGTGGTGGTGCTTGTTATTTGCTTAGGATTAGTGGTAGTGGTGAGTAGTAGGCCCGTGAGTGGTGGTGAGTGGTGGTAGTGAGTGAGTGGTAGTGAACACCTGGCCGCACTGGCGAGCAAGAAGTAGTGATGGTGGTGGTGGTAGTAGTAGTAGTAGTAGTAGTAGTAGTAGTAGTAGCTGTTCTACGTATATTTAGACAACTTTTGTATCGACCTTCAATCGTCTACTTAATTTGGTCAACAAATTGAGCTTGTGTACTTTTGCCGTATACAAATAAGGTTCCATGGCTGAATAGGCTTAAATGTCTATGTGTTTGAGCAGTAATGTACTCGTTTGTTATTTTTATTGTCTTATTTATTCAGAAAACTTTTTCATCTTTTTTTAGTGTTTGTGTACGTTTGTGTGATAGTGTGTTTCAATATTGCGAGATATTATCACCTCATTAGATCTGCAGGAATAAAGTACACCAATTTCCTATCCAGCAAATGGAAGCCTATAATATATATATGTAATAATATATGTATATAACATATATATAACTGTATAATAATAATAATAATATATGTATATATACTATTTATATATAATAATAATATAATATATATAATAATAAATATGTATATATATATATATATATATATATATATATATATATATATATATATATATTTATTATTTATTATATTATATATATATATATATATATATATATATATATATATATATATATATATATATATATATATATATATATATATATTTATATTTTATTTATAATAATTATATATATATATATATATATATATACATATATACCTGCTTTATATAAAGATTTTAAAAGAGATGTTCTCTAGTTTCTCTATTGGTATTTGAAAAAAATCCCTACCGAACCAAATCTAGGACTAATTACAATAGTAAATGTGCCCCTGGGAAAATAAGCACGTTGTCAAAGTTTTTTTTTTAAGAAATGTGCTTTTTGTATGAAGTATATTCTTTCCACATTTGAGGGAAAGGACTCAATTTCCGGATTGATTCCGGTTCCAGTTCTAGGATTAAGCTTAAGGCTAAGAGGATATAAATCTGTTTTCTCCTTTCCAAGTCTCTTAACTCTTTATCTCTAAGAAGTGACTTTGGCTCTCTCTCTCTCTCTCTCTCTCTCTCTCTCTCTCTCTCTCTCTCTCTCTCTCTCTCTCTCTCTCTCTCTCTCTCTCTCTCTCTCTCTCTCTCTCTCTCTCTCTCTCTCTTATAGATACTACAATAGCAGACGCTGGAAGGATTTGACATGTCTCAATCCACTACCGTTCAAAGACCTCCCTGCAAAAACATGTGCCATTCCTTCGCGCAAAGTTTTTGTGGAAATCAGCAACTCTTCAGGCATTCTTGTTGTGGTACCTTCTTTCCAGCAAAGTCTGTTCTGAGGAATTCTTGTTATCATCTGCGTATCCTGCTGTGTTTCACCTTTCATACTTCAAAATTTGCGTTTCCTCCTCTCTGAGAGGTGCTGCATTTATAGGTCTTTTGATTCAATTTACTGTAGGTGTTTTGGGTGTCAGGTTTAATTTAATTTGTTTTTATGTTTCCGCCTCTGTTTTTTTCTACGTCTTTTAAAAACCACTCCCTTTTTAGTGCCGTGCCCGAAAAGTAGTTCCTTATGACGTTTTGTCTGTTTTAGTCACCGTGTCTTGTTTTTTTCGGTATGACTGTAATGATTAAGACATTACTTTGAGATTTACTTTTCCAAATTGTTAGTATTATATATATTATATTCTACGATTAGTAGTAAAAATTATCAGTTAATATTATATGATACAGCTCAGTATAATAAATATATAGTATATAAAGTGATGTATTCATCTAGTAGTACTGAATATATATAAATAATTATAATAGTAGGTTTTAATATTTATTAATATATTATTTTATTATATTATATTTTTCTACGAAGATTATAACTAGCAGTATTACTAATCATACTACTTATCTAATTGTTATATATATTATTTTTATATTATATTATATTAATTATATACTATATACTATTATACTTATATTTATCTATGTAATATATATTAGTATACCATATATATATATTAATATTATCGCTTTAGAGTTAGTAGTGTTAGTATTATTTAGTATATATTTATTATCAATTTATTATATGTTTAAGCCATATTGTAAATGCTCGGCAGGAAAATATTTTTATTTATGGTCCCTTCCAATTGGGTGATTATTCCTTTTTTATACCTGCAGGGTGATATATATATAGTATTATATTATATATATTAACGATATTTTAATAATATTATAAGGTATATATATATATATATATATATATATATATATATAGACTATATCATGTTATGATATATATATAGTTAATATATATTAGTATATAGTCCGATCTATATAATATATATAAAGTAATATTGTTTGGGAACATTTTCCCTAAATGATAATGTTATTCTCAAAATGATCAGAGAACTGCATAAGGTCATTATTCTCAACATTCTTATTTGCAAAAAGTAATATAAGTTTAAAACAATGGTTAATTATTTGGAATATATACTTTTGTTCCAAAAATTTGAAATCATTCTTAATACCAATAAGATTTATATCCTTTTAATATTTAATTCTTTCATTCCTTTTCCTCTCTCATTTATCCTCCTATTCTATTCTTCTTCATTATGATGTCTTCTTCTCTCTCTTTGTGGAATTTATTATCTCCTCTCTCCTCTCGGGTCTTCTCGTCTCTTCTCCTCTTTATATGACACAACTCAATATATATATATTTACCTTAGTAATAATATAATTATATATAAGTATATTATCATATAGGTTAATATAGCTATATACCTTATTACTGATTTAAGTAGAGTGGTTATTATATATGACATATGATATGTTATATATATTATATATCACTACTACAATATATTTATTATATATGATATATCCTATATATTATATATATATTTATATTTCTGGATTCACTGTGCCTCAAGGTGTGTGTTATAAGGCAATTCTTTAGGTGCTCTGTTCAAGAACATGCATTTGTCCTTCCATGGGTTTCGAATTCTCCCTGTGTTGCTGTGTGGTCTCTGTTTGAACTGTGGACAGGATTAATCAAAAAATTTCCCTGTGTCATCATGGTGAGGATTATTCCTGTTAACTATTTAATTATTACATGTTTATCGGGCATAGTGTATTACCAGCTGATATCTTTCAAAAAGCACTGCATATATCCTACAAAAAAACATTTCAAGCCATAACAACAGGGAACAAACCTATCTATACCATACAAAGCACTCTCTCTCATAACTTACAAACATAGAAGCTGATGCGAAATACCAGCCCCTGAATATATTTCAAAACTAAGCTAATCCTGAGTACTTGGGCTATAGACCAGGACATCCTTGTCACTGTTTCATCCCCACTTTCGGTCGAATACATACAATTTCGAATTCCCTGATCCAATTTTCCAATCTTGGATTAAGGTGGTTATGTTTTCCGCGCCCTGGTTATGTTATTAGGTTATGGTGGGGTAGGAGATGGAGAATTCATATATATAAGTAACGTCCTAATACTCACTTGGCCATGCACTAGATTGGATTAATGGACCTGGCAAGTCATTAAATCAGTGGTTAATTGGAGAGGTACTTTCCTCGAGTGGGCTTTATTTAACAATTAGTCGGATATGGAGCAACGCAGAGGGATGGGATATGGAGTCATTCACAACGTAAATGGGTAATCTATGTACCAAAAGTGTCGTTAGATTAGATGATCGCTACGATCAGCACATAAAACTAACATAATAAAAATGCAAGAACCTTAATGCTAAAATGACCTGTGCGATTTGGAGGTTTCACGTAGATATGGATACCTCGCCGGGGCCTTCCATTCCGCGTGAGGGCTGTCCAAAAGACTGATCTCGAGTTAGAGCCTCTTGGCTGGGTCCCCAGGTGCGGCACTTGCCACCTGAAGCCTCGCCCATCTGTTTTGGCGTCTTCTCTGTCTTATGTCAAGAAAATGAGCGGCAAAGAATTTGAATTTTAAATAACATATATGTAACATGTATGTGTAGCGTCACCACAATTGAAAGAGGCGTCAGACATGGGAGACCTGGCAAAATAAGCCTCTTACAGAGCATACCTTCTAAGGACAATGCATGCTTTTGTCTTACAAAGATTCCCTATCAATTTTCGCCTTAGACTTTGGTGATCTCGAGTGCAAAAAAGGATTGTCGGACCTCAGTAATATCAAGGTGCAGGACCTTGATCCTTACTGATTTCACACCGCGATCCTTTACTCACAGCGACCTCAGCTTTCTGATTAAATAATTAATAGAGAGGGAGGAAAGGAGAAGGAAAAGGATAGTGAAAACGTAAGATGAAACGAGAAAGAATAATATTATAATAATCAAACGATTAATAAAGCGACCAGTTCAATTACATTGTAATTTTCGTCGGGATACCTCCTGTTTCTTCTATAACTTTCTGTTTTCAATTTTCCAACTTTTTTTTTTCCTTCAAATCCGCTTCTGGCCGTCTCTCCAACTTACGTCCTCAAATGTCAACATTCCTCAGAGCGGTGCGAAACTAGATGTGCTCCAACTTTGGAATTGCTTGGCAATTGGAACCTTGCGTGGTAAGTTGGGATAGGTCTTAATTAACGCTTGCGTGTTTCAAAGGCAGTTAAAGATCTCACAATCATTTTTTCACACCTGCAGAATTCTTCCCTTGAATTGTATGAGTTCAATAATGAGTTCATTCCATTTCCTGAGCTTTCTCCTATGTATTGATTATCAATTCTACTTTTGGAGGCTTGGCATTTGAATGTCGTTTGGATAGCCTTCGCCTCTGACTTGTCCGTTGGCTGATGAGGACCAATTCAACTAGGGGCTCGTAATTGAGACCTGTTGTGTCGTTCGTTGTTGTTGGCCAAACATAGATGCGCTGTGGCTGGTGTGACAGGTCGAGAAGACAAGATTTTTTGCGGTTGCTTCAGTAACAAAGTAGAGGCGCTTTGGAAAGCCTTGCTCCTGATTGGTCATGGCTGCTGAAGGACCAATCATCAGGGTCGTG
The DNA here is from genome assembly GCA_015478945.1 of Trachelipus rathkii. Classification (NCBI taxonomy): domain Eukaryota; kingdom Metazoa; phylum Arthropoda; class Malacostraca; order Isopoda; family Trachelipodidae; genus Trachelipus; species Trachelipus rathkii. Next base: position 6,780 of record JABUQX010130541.1, read on the forward strand.
ATGAGAAGCGTGGTGTTTGGTGTTGTTAAAGAACATTCTCGCTTGTAAATAGAGAGGTTCGCCTCCTAAGTGCATTCTTCTTTTGTGGATAATTCTATCTTTTAAATTTTCTGACTATCTTAACATAAAAAAAGTATTTTGTTGTCTACAAGAGTAAGATGTTGAAAAGCAAAGAAATGGAAGTCTTAATATTTAGCATGCGTAAGTATCTAAATCTTGAAGTCCTAATTCACTACTCTTTGTAACCACTTGCTTTTTTCCGACTTATATTGATTCACAGATTTAGAAATTCTTTGCATTTTGTTTTCCCCTACGCTAATTGGCGCTCTATTCGCTAGCGGTTACTTAATGTCACTTGCGAGTTAAATTGTTAGCACAGTCGTTTTAAGTCAGTTTCTGTTTGCTTTGACAAATGTTTTCATTAATGAAAAATTTTAATAAAAACGTTCGAGGAAAAATTATATAATTTATCAATAAAATTAATCCCGATTTTTTTCATAATGTGATAAAAAATATATGATTTATAAATGTTAATTTCCTCTATTCGAAAAATATCATAAATATATTTTTACAAGCAATATTTTAGTCAACCTAATTCAACTTTCCATTTTCTATCGTCTCTGGTAGGTCTGCTATGCATTCCGCGACTTCTGTCTGATCTCGAGATTTGCGATAAAGCTTTAAAAAATAAATTACAGTTTAAGTTTCACAAAAAGCATTTCATAACTAATCCATACTTTTTCATTCTTTTAATAAGAACCACTAATTATCTCGGACACATACTAAGTTTATCTTTTTTGATGTGTTATGGTTTGTAGAATTTTCTTCGGTGGTTCTTTGATAGCTTTTTTCTAGTCTGCTTGTACCCAACAAAAATAGATGTAATGTAAAATTTCGGTTGAGAACGGTGGGCAATTCGTTTCAGTGGCTTACTGCTTATGTCCGCTGGAATTCTTAGAGGCTGTTCACAATTACGCAACCTCTTGTGCCTGTCCCATATGCACTGGGACTACACTTCGTCCGGTTACTCTTTTTTTTTGTTTTTTTTTTTTTTCTTATTGTGGATCATGTTATTTTGAAAGCTGCGTTCGGCATTTGTGCCTTGTTATCAGGCATAGTTAGCGTGAGCTACTCTTCTGGCTTACTTCTTCTCTACTTGGAGCACCGCGAATTCATGCCGGCTAGCTTAAACTCCATCGGTCACGCGTGAGGTTTTCTGCAGACGAGGGCAGTATCCTATTCGAAAGTTGCCAAGCGACATCTGCGCATATTAAAATAATAAAAACCAACTTGTAAAGGAAGGAATTTCAGTTTTAGATACTTCTTTGCTGGTAAGTGGAGATCGTTTGAGCGTCAACTAACCTTAAGAAATCAGGCTGAATTTGCAGAATTAGAAAATGATGACACAAAATCGAAAGGATAATGTTGTTATTCCAGAATGATTTTTAAGTCATTCTATAGCTGTGTGGAGGGATGAAATGGATCAAAAGACGTTTCTAGATTGGTAGCATTTGGTGATTTGTCCTGACTTGAAGCGATTGATACGGCAAGGTCTTGAACCCGATTTCGATTATCGAATGTGAAGTGATATCGTGAAGGTGATTGTCGGCTATAAGATGTCTTTCTGGTGACTTTTATAAATGCAGAACCTATCCTGTCAATACACTGAATATTCATCAATAAATATTCCTCATGGCAAAGAAGTGTTACCAATGAGATTGAAAGCATATACGGGTACGTATTGTTCTATGCAGATAACTAACACCAAGCCTGTATAGCGGCTATTTATTTGGTACAACCTCTATTGTTTACATTTTTTGTCGATTTTTGGCTTATTTTTTGATATATCATTGTTATGAATTTTTAGCATTTTTTTTTTCTTTTTTTTTTTTGATATATATTTTTATCTGAATTTTAGTTGTTTATTTTTAACAAAAGAGGGTAACGCATGCAGCCTGATTACAGAATTTTACCCGGGGTATCTACATATAGGCTCCCTAACACTAATGCGGCACAGCATATGAGCACAGCACAAGGATATCACTTTTTTGTCCTTACTTTCCATACGTTTTTGACCATATATAAGTATTGTAATTCTCATCCTAATGTTTTTCCTTTCATTAGCGTTGATTTTTGATTATTTAATTGCATTGCAATTATATTCTTATTAGTGTATTATTATTACTTCTCATTTATTATTTTTCAATATATTTTACTCTATTATATACTCAATCTCATTTCATTATCTTTATTTTTATCTGTTCTTTTATTATATTTTATTTATGATTATTTTAGTTTAATGTTTATTATTGGATCTTTATTCTTAGTGGTCTTCGGCTCTAAATATGGGGACGTCGACGTTAGGTCTTTTACGATCACGGGTTTTTGAGTCTTCTATGACTCTTAAAATTGTATTCACTCAAAGTATAGTTACTATTGTTGAGTTTGTATATCTCTATATAATTTTTTACTACGACTCGGGTTTTGCGTTGGTAATGATTCTAAGAGTATATCGTTTCTCTCACTCCCTTGGTGGGGAAAGGGTGTTTTTTTGGGATTCTTTGGATTAAGGTCGCTTTTGCGTTTCTCTTTTTGTGCTGCGTGTAAACCTTAAAATGATGTTTCTAGGGATAATGGCTGAGGAGGGGTGTTATAGTTCTGCAATAGTGGCTGTTCTTCGTTTTTTACTTTATTTTTCTTAACTTTCCCTCCTAATTTGTGCGTGTTGTGTCTGACAACGAGGTGCTCAGCCAGTTATGTGCGAGTTCGGTTGTATACTCTATCACATGAGGAGAATTGTATTTGGAGATTTTCGTACACTACGTTTGGGTTGCATAGGAGCCCTTTTTTAAGGAAAACAAGTTTCTTTCATCTAAATATGCTAGGTTCTGCTAATTTGATGAAGTATTTTTCGTTCTGTTTTAAGATCCTTTCATTCACATGTTTTTTCTGGATTTCTCTCTAGTACGATGAAAGTATGAATTGTCTATGTAGGAGTTAGTTGCTGTTGCGCCTATTTATTTACTTTTGTGCATGACGTACGTGTTGTTTTGCGGTCTTCTTGAAGTTGTGGCGTAGGTTCTTTTCTGATTTGGTCTTTCTTAAAGCATTCTTATTAGGTGATTTATTTTGATTGGCGTTTTGACTGTGGCCTTAAATATATGTGATTTGGGAGCGAATGGTGGCTATTCAAGCTCTTATATGTTCTTGGGTTACGCACT
>JABUQX010130541.1:15000-22420 GCA_015478945.1 Trachelipus rathkii
ACCTTAAAAAATCCATTCCATACTCATTGATCCATTTCATAAATCCATCTCCATTCATCATCTTCCATAAGTTATCCATCCATTCATCCATTCATCAATTTATTCATAAATCCATCCATCCATCCATCCATCCATCCATCTATCCATCCATCAATCCATTCATCCATACACTTCAAACTCCATGCCATGTCCATCCATTCCCATATATCCCATTCCACCCATTCTGCCCAATACAAGCGCCATTATCCTAATCATATACTTTCGTATTTCCATCCTACTCCAGTTGTTCGCTATAAATTCTGTTCCACTAGTCTATTCCCATCCATTACCAATACCATTCCTCACCCATGTTCAATCCATCCTCCATCGCATTTTCTATCATTCCATCAATATTTAGTCATTATATACATTCAAACGGTTGATATGCTGAACGGATGGATTCTGGGTTCCTATAAACTTACCAAATCATCTTCTTTTCTGTGTTAGTAATTAACTTATGATGGATGGTAGCATTTTGATTGGCAAAACTGTACCTCCGGACTGGATTTGGTCCTGCGGGCATTCTTCACCCGACTGCTATCTTAGGATGGGATTCACAGGTGTCCCTTGTCGCAGCATGCCAGGGATTAAATTTAAATACCTCTGGAAAGGTGGGAAGTTAAGAATCAGGACTTGGGGAATTTCTGAACCCAATGAAGACAGGTTTGGGGGGAATAACATGTCTGGCTCTCTGGGGGATCTGGTTCAGTCGGTCGGAAGAACAAGGAAAGAGAGGAGAGAGGAGGAGAGGGAGGGGAGAGAGATGAGGAGGGAGAGAGAGGAGAAAGGATGAGTGAGAGAGAGAGAAGAGTAGAGAGAGAGATGAGAGAGAGAGAGAGATGAGCAGAGAATTAAATGTGTCTGCCCGATTATTTTATTATTATTTATTATATATCGTTATCTATTATTTTATTATTATCAATATTATTATTATTATGTATTATTATATTTATTAATTATTATTACTTATATATATATTAGTATTATTATCTATTATTATAATATTATTATTATTCACTACTATTATTATTATTATTATTATATTTATTATTATTTATTATTGTTATATATTATTATTATTATTATTTATTCACCTACGTATTTACTAATTATATTAATATACGTTATTATTATTCATTAATTATTTATTATTATTATTATTGTTTTTTTTAATTAATTAACTACAAAGTAAATTTTCCCAAGCAAAGAAATAGTAATTTAATTTATGCAAAATAATAATAATAAATAAGAATAATAATAATTATATAATAATAATAATAATAATGAATAATAATAATAAAATAATATATAATAATAATTAATAATACACAATTAATGAAATAATAAATAAAATAATAATAATAATATATCATATTATATCATTATATCATAGTCCTATATTATCATATTCATGAATAAATCATATATCATTATTGATCATCTCACAGGCATCTAGGAGATTCATAAAAGTAATGAATAAATAATCATAATGATATAATGATAATAGTATATAATAAAGTAATAATATACTATCAATATTAATGAATAATAATAATTAATGAATAGATCAATATTAATAATATAATAATAATAATTCATAGATCATAATAATATAAATAATGCTATACCAAAAAATAACTTTATATATTAATTTAAGATTCATGAATTATGAATTATGAATTCAAACTGATTACATTGATAAGGATGATGACTGAGGAGTGGATGCCGAGATGAGTAACGACTGAATGTGATTCACGAATGAATGAGATGTGATATTAGATAGTATGATATGATGATGAACTGATTGATTAAGTGATAATAAACATATATAAATACTATACAATATAAAATAATATTAATAAAATAATAATAAAATAAATTAAGAATGATTAATAGCATGTTTCTTTTTCCTTGATTCTGTGTGTAAATATATTAGTTCAAAAACATTTATTCCTCACCCTTGTTATCCCTCGTTTATCATATATTGTAGCTCATTATATCCAAGCCCACCGAACTAACTGCATTTTTATGCGCACCTCACTAGGATTTCACCGCAGACCTTATTTCTGCATCCGCTACTGCACATTGAATATATATATGTCTAGTCTAGTAATCGGCGACGGCAAACGTGGACGGAATCTGAATCTTTTTGAGAAAAATACGGCTGCCCTTTTTCTAATTACAAAGGCAAGTGGAATATATTATCCCAACCTTTGTGTGTGAAACATAGTAATTTTAATAAAATAATTAGCTTTTGCTTATTATATATATAAGTTTATAGATATATATTAGTCGTGTGATATGCGTTAGAAAAGTAACACGTTTGAAAATAATTCTAACCTGTATTAGTGATAGTGATAAAGTATATAGTGAATAGTAATTATCTATATATTGTACAATTATCATATAGTATATATTTATATATATATTTCCTGTTTTCGCAATATATTGTTATATTAGTATATATATATATTATTATATATTTAGGATCCATTGTGGTACCTTGATGGTTATTTAATATATAGCTCATGTAGTGCTGGTATGTTATTGTATAGTATATATATAGTACTTACTATTATATACATATAGTAGTATTCTGTAATATATTATTTTAACGTTAAATACTAGTTAGGTTCCTTATATCTGTGAATTTAGTATGTAACTTAAGTAGTATATGGTAATATTTAGTATATCTATATACGCAAAATATACCCCTTCATTCTTTTGTTGAGTTAAAATGGAAAGTTAGAGTTTTGATAAATATCTTAAATGTCGTGAGAGAAAGAGTATTTGAGTCAAAAAATTAGTGAATATTATATGTTATATATCAAATAATAAAATCTTGAATTAATAAAGGTTATAATAATATGATATATAATATAGTATTCCTATTGATATTAAGAGTTATACTATATGGGGCGAAAGATTAGGATTCAATACGTAAAATATACTACCCTCTAAAGTGTATTGTTATATTAAGTAGGAATATCTTTTGAGTGGAGATAGTATCCTATATATATAATTAGTATAAGGATAATATATAAATATATATATGTATATTATAAAACACCTTACCTATCGTTTTAGACAGCCGAAAATAGGTGGTTGTGATAACTGGGCCTCGGTTTATTATTTGGGTGGTAATAAGCGATTAAGGAAAACGCGAGGGAAGCCTAGATTGTGCCTGGTTAGGTCTTTTTCGTAGGGCATATGAATTGGAAAATGGCGATTCCTTTGGAGGACTTTTCCAGAGTAAAGATTTATTCCTTTTCAGTTTCATGGTGTGGGTGGTTCCTGCGGTGGCTACTAAGAATATATTGTCTAAAAACATATGTCTTAAGAGACGATGAAAAATACAGGTTACCTGATGGGTTAAATTTAGAATCCTTTTAACAATCCCTAAGTAGGCGTCATCTTGTAATATAGTTCCAATTTAGCTGTCAAACCTTCGCGGTCAAACTAAACTCAACGATTTATAGATGTGAATGCTCTTTATTCACACTATATTGTAAGTAGATGAATCTCATGGATCTATTGCCTTGGACTGCACTGCCTCTCCTACTGTGTGAAAAATTTTCTAAGAACCAGCGTATTGCTAAGATTATACTTTTTATGTCTTTTTCATTTTACATTATTCTAATATCGTGTCAATTCTCGCATTACGTAGCGTTGAGACAGACATCAGGAAATCTGTCGCAACTTACAAAATGCTTGAAATTATGTTTGTGTAATATTTTAGTCGAAATAGCTTGCACTCAAAAACTCTTCAAAAACACCATCAGCATTTTCGATTATTATGATGAGCAGTTGCTGTCAATCCATCCTTCAAAACCTGCCTCTAAATAGTTTCAACAATTGCTTTATTAACCTTTTCTAAATCGTAACAATTCATTGTAACTTTCCACCCACCTTGTTTCGCACATTCTAGTTAGATATGTCCATTTTGGCTCAAGGAATATCTTTCCAATTTAATCCAATTAAAGAGTAGTTGTTCGCCTTACTATCCCCAAATAGGATCCCAGATGTTTTAACTGTAACAATAAAGTTTGCACTGCGTTGCACTCCACATGAAATGTGACATCAGCACATAAGCACTCCGAAACCAAGCCGTGCCATTGCCAATTCCGCGCCTTGGATGAGCCGAATGAACAAGCACTCGGATTATTTACGACAGCCTGAACACCTCGAACTTCTCTTCATTGTACGTGAACAGCAATGCCGCTGAACAATGCCAATGCCAATGCCAATGCCAATGCACTTCGGTGCCAAATGCCAATGCCAATGCCAATGCCAATGCCAATGCTCAATGCCGATGCCAATGAACAATGCCACTGGATATTTACGACAGCCTGAACACCTCGAACTTCTCTTCATTGTACGTGAACAGCAATGCCGCTGAACAATGCGCCAATGCAATTAGCACTCATAGCCAAATGCCTAATTGGCCAAATTCGCTGACTAATAGACAGATTCGCGCTGGATTATTGTTGGCTGACAGCGTGAGAGCTTGAACTTCTTCTTCGCTATTGGTGTGCACGCACCTGCACTCCGATCTGGTGTTTCAAACAGGAAATGTCGCATATTATTATATCCAGCCTGTTTGAATGCCAGCTTCCACTGAATAAGTTCTTCGTGCTTTTGTGTTTCAACAGCCACTAAACCGAAGAGATCTTTCACGAACCACTAAAACACTGTTTCCTCATTTCACAATTATTATATTCTTCTTAATTTGCTTTGATTATTATTTTTATTATTCTTATAAATTAAAATTAAGAGAAGCAAGATATAATTTTTTTTAAAAGTTTATCCTCAACCCCCCTTAACTTACGCGCCTTATAATACATATATATTCATCTAAATATATATATAATTTTTAGTATATAAGTATATATACTTATAATATAATACTAATTTTTTATTATAGTATAGATAAATTAATAAAGAGTGTCTTATCACTGATAATATATAATATTATATATATTAAATTATATATCCGTATACCGCGTAGTTATGTACAAAATAAATCTGCGTCGGGAGGAAATAATATATATATATATACGTTTAAATATAAATTTATTAGCTAGTAAGATGATAGGAATAAACGTACTTTAATTCTATATAATAGTAGTATACGATGATAAACATTTGTTCCTCAAAATTTATGTACATTTTTGTAAGTAATTTTATATATTATTAATAAAAAGAAATATAATAAGCATAAGGGAAGTATATGTATTTAATTTCATACCAGTATATAAAGCAATTTAATAGATATATTAATACTAAAACAAAGATATAATCGGATCAGGGCTTAATATAGGGAGTAAATACTAAATATACAGATACTAGACGGTATGTAATATATTCATTTGTGTGTGTTTTGTCTGTCATGTTTGTTATCTTGCTGTCGTTTTCTTGTGTCTCCGTTGTAAAGCGTGCAATTTCCCGCTCCACATGTTTCTCTTGTGCGTATTGTTAATACAAGTATAGAGTTATAGGATATAGGTAGGCTAGTGATATATAATATATAATATAAATAAAACCTAAGTAATACTCGATGATATAATAGATGAAATTAATATACTAATACTATAGTATATAAATATCAGTAAGGTTATAATAGGTTTATAATATAAAATATATATAATATATAATATCTATATTATCTAATATTCCATATATATGGCAAGGTATAGATAATAGTATTAGAAATAATATTATTGTGATATATGTATTAGATATATAATATAAGTATATATATAATATATATAGGTATATATACTATATATGACTATATAATATATGTAGTCAAATAGAAGATTCGTACTTTGTTTGAAGCCGTGTTGGAATTTTTATTTGGTAATGTGTGGTTATTTTGTTCTTTAATTTTGGTAAATTTATTTGTAATTTTTAATACCTACAGTCAAGGAGAGAAACCATAACCCACTTTTTTAATAATAAAGGTAAATAAACAAATAAAAGGATAAGTCAAGGCTTTCCGGATGGTTATTGATGTCTAGGACACTTCGTCGTGTATCCATACGAACACGAAATGCTGCCTCTCCCATTTATTTGTATATTTTATTTTGATATTCATAATTTGTTTTTTATTATATTTTATGTTAAATGTTTACCTAATTAATAAATTATAAATAATTTCTTTACCATTACCTCAAGGACGAAGAAAACTCAATTAATTATTATAATATGATATATATTATAGCTACTATAATATAAATAGTGTATTATATAGTAATATATATTATTGTATAATATTTATATATATATAATATTATATATATTATTATCTATAGTATACTATTACCTATACAATAGTACAACTAGATTAATAAAGTGTATAAAATATAATATCGAGTTATATATGTTTCCGTGTTGTTCGGTTACAGCATGAAACTCGAGTTTGTTTTTTGTTTTGTATGTGTTGTTTTTTTGTTGTTTTTTTTTGTTTTGTAGTTGTCCTACTTTCCCATTATGGTCTATGCTCTGTAATATATTGAGGTCAAAGAACACAAAGCCAAAATTTTCACCCAGCTCTTTTTTCTTATTTACTATCCTCCATTAAAATGTGGATCATTTGGTATCAATCCTTTTTTTCCTTTATGCGTAAATAATTTTTTTTTTTTTACTTTTATTTTTTTTTTGTCTTTTTTTTTTTCTTTTTGTGTTTATTAAAAGGTCGGAAAATAACTTCATTTCTTCTTTCACGGCATTTCTCTCCCAAACTGAAAATGGAAACTCTTCTATTTGGACTTTTCAGTGTAAAAATCTTTAAAACGGTATGCTCACGGTTCTAAGGTTGGCAAACGGCAATCGACTGGAACGCACATCCATCCGTGAAGGAATTACCTGGTTTAGGTACCCTCTCTTCTCTCATCTCTCTCTCATCCTTCTCTCTCTCTCTCATATAACTCCTCTTAGGTGCTACTAATATATCTATATATATATTAATATATAATATATTATTATATAGTATATGATATAGTATATATATATTAATATACGTATATATGGGATATATAATATATATAGGATATTTATATTAGGGTACTATTATGTAGTAGTTTATATTATAAATAATATATCCTGCTATATATATATAATATATTATACTCTTAAATGATATTGATTATTACTATATATGTGAGGGATATAATATATATGCGTTATAATATATAGGTATTATATATATTAATATTGATATCTTAATTACTAGTATATATAGTATATATTATATTTTATACTATTGTATATACTATATATTATTATGATAGATCATAGTGTGTTTCGGGTAGTTCCTCATAACTTTCAATTTGTGAAACTATATATAGTAACTATAATAGTATATTATTTAAACAATAAT
>JABUQX010130542.1:0-7500 GCA_015478945.1 Trachelipus rathkii
AATTTAGAACTCTTAAGAAGTACGATGTTTTCCTAAATTTCAACATTTGAATTGTGTGGTAATCTGTAGATGGAGTTTTTTTTAAACTTTGATAGATATTTGGACGCGTGTAGGTATTCATGCAATTAGTGAGGAAATCACACTGTGTTGTGGATGCATATTAGAAAATTTGTCTAATTAACAACAAGCTGAAAAGTGTAAGGATTTAATTCAAAATGAGTTTTTAGAGGTGTCTTACAATTGACGGTTTCTTATTTGATTTCTTACTTCATATTCTTGTTGTTTATATAATACCTAGATAATTAATTTAATCATAACTATTAAGTGGAATTTTAACCTATTTCTTAAAATAAGCACTTTTATGAACTATCTTTTAAAGAACTTAATGACTTTTCTTTAATTATTTCCATTTACAATTATTAGTTGGATACATGAAGTAGAAAAAGTAACTTAACAATGACGGGACATTTTTGGGAATATTATTCTAATTCTAGGACAATTTAGAGAAGAATAATGTACTTACAGCTTTTGAAGAACAAGAATTTGTATTTATCAATCTGTAAATGCAATTTCAAAAAGATCAAAAGTGTTTTTATTCTTATTCGATTTATACGTGTCATATTGACGCTTATTTCCATTGAGATTTTTAAATGTTGTTTTCATTTTCATACCAAAATCATATTCATTATTTATTCTGAAAACCTTGTTATTAGATACTGAATTTTAATCTGTCTACATAATTTAGGCTTTTTCTATATTTTCACTTACGAATCTTAGAACTCTTAAGGTTGGGGTTTTCGTAGTAATGCAACATTTGAAATTATTTTTCTTGTAAAGTTTGAATGACGTTTTTAATTGGATTGTTCAAGATTACAGATAAAAAATAATGTGTTTCTATGAAATGCAATTTAATAAAGGAGAAGCAGAAAAGAAATTATATTAATTGTTTTAGTATTAAATTGACCTTTTTTACTGAAATTTCAATATTTGTGCCATAAATTCCCAAATATTATTTACGTGTATTCGTACTTTTAGTTATGATAATTAAGAACTTTTTAACTCTAAATTAAGTTATTTGCTTAAATTTTACATGTACGAATTTTTAGAACTCTTTTAAAAGTACGGTTTATCCAAATTTTAATTTTTACATTTGAATAATTTTTATTTAGTTAATCTTTAAAATTGAGTTTTTAACGAGTAATTTTCTAGCATTGTGTAAACAAAGTAATTGTTTAGTGATTAGTTCATATTGGAGATGATGTGTACAATTTTCAAATAATGCAAAAGAAGAAAGCATTGTATTTAATTTATATATAGGTGTCTTAATTTAACGTTTTTTAATGAAATATCACTATTAATTGATTTTTTGTTATACTACACATAGATCTACAATTATTGTGCCAAACCTTGGTTTTAATAAAATATTTATTGTTAATCTTCTATACAGAGAAACGCGTTTTTCTTTTTTAAAATTCTTGCTTCTTGATCGTAACACATTATAGAAATTTATTATTTTTCAACTTTTCAACATTTTGAATTTAATTTTGTTTTAACTCTAATATAATTTGAGTTTCTTTTACTTGATACAAATGGCAGATTACAAAAATTCTAAATTTTTTATCATTGAACATTGCAGTTGCAAAGAACGCAGATAAAATCAGATTTTAATTAATATTTTTAGGTGCTCTTAAACATATTCGTTTTTTAATATGAAATTTTCAAAGACTTTGTTTTAATACCAATACTTTACACATTAGTTGTGAAAATCTGTATTAATAAAAAAAAAAAATTTAACTTCTAAAATTTACGCTTTTTCTCTAAATTATGTTCACTTACAAATTTTTTAGAACTCTGACAAGTTTAATATTTTATTTGCTCTATTCAACATTTGAAATTATTTGATAAAGCCATTTATTGTACGATTATTCGAGGATGTCAAATAGTATATTACTGTCAAAAGAAGAAAGTTAATACAGGCAGAAAGAGAAAATTATCTTGATAGTGTTGGTAAATCTTACAATTAGGATGTGTGAAAGAGACGTAATTTATTGTTTATAAACTTTCACATGATTTGTTTTCATATACCAATAATTTCATTAGTTGTGAACAATTATAATAATTTTTATACATAAAATTTTATATTGTAACTTCTGTTATTTTTTTTTATTCTTTATTTCTTAAATTTATTCACATTTCGAATTTAGACTCTTTAAGTTACGGTTTCCTATATTTCAGACATTTGAAATTTTTGGTAATCTTAAAGTTGCGTATTTTAACGGTATTTCGCATCTATAGAATTGAATGACGTTTAGAGGAAATGCTACCTTACAACTTTTTTTAAAAGATTTAAAGTTTAATTAAGTTGTTTCTTAGTGTCTTAAATAGTCGTATATTTTAATGAAATTTATGTTCAATTTGTTTTTATAGTTATACCCATTATTTCAAGTTACTTGTGAAATACCTGGTGTTTACTTAATAAAATTACTTTTAACCTATCTATAAAATTTACGCTTTTTTCATCTAAACTTTCTACATAACAAATTATTGAGAAGCTGTTCAAAGTACGGTTTTATTCACTAAATTTCAACGGTTTGGCATTCGATATCGTTTCTTATCAAAGGTTAGTCGATTCCCATATGTAGTTGTTTATGAGTATTTTGCAAACAAAATAGCATCATTGTCTATAGTGTATATTACTATGACAAAGCGAAAGAAGAGTAATTATTATTAGGATTTATTTAGGTTGTCTTTAAATTGGACGTTTATTTAAGGAAGGATATGAATTTAGTCAATTTACCCAATCATACAATATCATATTTCATTAGATTTTACTCTTTCACTGATTTTAACTAAAAAACATTAACTTTTCTAAAATTATAGTACTTCTTCTTAATTTGACATATACATTTAGAATTTCTTAAATAGTCGATTTATTCCCTAAATTTCAACATTTGAAATTATGTTAATTTGTTAAATCTTAAAAATTGAGTTTTTAGTACGGATTTTCTTAAGATTTATGCAAATAATGCTGTTTCATCTGAATATGCAGTTTTATTTCAAAAAGCAAAGAAAAAATGACAACTTAGTCTGAAGTGTAAAGCTGACTTGTTTTGACATAGCTTAATGAAATTTTTTACTATCAATATTTGTGAGAAATAATGATATATTCAGTATTCATTTAAGATATATGTTTACTAAATAAAAGTTTAACTTCTAAAATTAAGCTTCTTTTCTTTTTAATTTTCCAAATATGTCTCTCCTTTTCTACTTTCTATGGTCCGGATTCTTCCTCCATAGAGAAATGTTGAACTTATTTGGTAAATTCTTACAAATTGGTTTTTTAAGCGGTTTTTATATTCCAGCATTTGAAAAAATAAGTTGTTTTCAATTGAATATGCTATTTTCAAAATAGCTGAAAAGTGATTTATTTAATAGTTTTTAGGTGTCTTAAAATTAACATTTTTTATTGGGATTAGTTAAATTGATAGCTTTTTCATATTAACGTTTTAAACATCATTTCTTGTTCCAAACTCTTGTTTATATATCATATAAAATAAGGCAAGAAATGAAAAAAAAACCCTATGAGATCTGCAAAATTATAATTCTAGCGGACTTGGAGCAAATTTAAGGCCTTAGATAACGTATTGATAGCTATCGATTTATCTTTCTTTAATTTACTGCAAGAACGATTTTATGAGAATTAATTTCTGGTTAGTGTGATTAGAAAATTGAGTTTTTGGTTTTAAGGAGTGTTATTATATTATATTCCTTAGACATTTGAAATTATATAGAACATAATATAGTGTTTTTATACGACACTGTTAATGTCATCTTTATTCAAACAGGACCATCAAAGGTTACAAATGTCGAATGGTCTATTGGATAATCTTATATTTTAGGTGTCTTAAATGTGACGTTTTTTTAATGTAATAATTTAAATAACATAGAGTCCTGACTTTCAATCGATATCTTATTTATAGAAGATTGAAATAAAAAATTATGAACTTTCTAAATATAATATTTAAACTTCACCTAAAACTATTACACATTACAAATTTAGAATCTTGAAAAGTAGCGATTGTTTCCTTATTTATTTTAGTTATAGTTAGAATATAAATTTTGGTAATATATATATCTTAAAATTGAGATTTTAACAGTATTTTCAGCATATTTGAAAAATAATGCTGTTTCATTGAAAATGACAATTTCAAATAAGCAGAACAGAGAGAATTTATTATTATCTTATGGTTTTCGTTAGGTGTCTAAATATTGTCAATTTATTAATGAAATTTAATATTTTGTCTTTAAATATTTAATACACATAATATATGATATCATAGTTGTGAGAAAGATCATGTCGAGGAGATAGATGAATTTTGTTAATTTTACGCTTCTTTCTTAATTATTTTTACCTTACAAATTTAAATATCTCTTAAAAGTATAACGTTATTTTTCCTAAATTTCAATCATTTGAAATTTTTGGATTTAAATGCTTAAAATTGAGCTATTTTTACGGTATTTATATATCAGCATTCTGATTATTAAATAATGGATTTTTCATTGAAATGCATCTTTCTGCAAAGCAGAAATAGGTGATTTATTATAGTTTAAGGTTGTATCTTTCAAATTAGACGTTTTTGAATGAAATTTCCAATATTGTTTTTTATATTCCCAACATATTTAAATAGTTGTGAATACCTTTGTAATTTAACAAAAAATAATTTTAACTTCTAAAATTACGCTTTTTTTCTTATAATTTTTCGAATTACAAAAGTTTGATTCAGAACACTTTTCTGTATTAATAACTAAGATTAATCAACATTTGGGAAAATGTATTAAGTGGTTAAATTTTAAAATTGAGTTTTTAACGGTTATTTTTAGCAAATTCATTATATGAAAAAATAATGTGTTTCATTGAATTGAAATTTTAAAAAGCTAAGAATAAAGATAGTTCTATTTAATAGGTTTGAGGTGCCTTAATTGGACGTTTTTTTAATTGATATTATTATCAAATTGTTTTTTATTAATATTTACTAAATATTATTTATTATTATAAAACCTGTTTTATTAAGAAATTTAACTTAGTCGTACATATCCTAAATTTTTACATTTATTCACATATACAAATTTTAGAACTCTTAACAGAGTAACGATTTCCTCACTTCAACATTTGACAGTTGTTTGGTAATTTAAAAATTGAGTTTTTACGTATTTTTCAGCATTTGATAAAAATAATGTTGGATTTCAATTGAAATGCCTATTTCAAAAAGAAACTGAAAAGTGCATTTTATTAAATAGTTTTTAGGTGTCTTACTTGACGTTTTTTTAATGAAAATTCATTACTGTTTTTAATATAATAAAATATTTCATTAGTTGTGAAAAAACCTGTTTTAAATAAAAATTATAATTCTAATAGTAACAATTTTTCTTACATCTTCGCATTACAAGCATGACCACCTTTCAATAACAACATTATTCTTAATTATTTCATAAGTTGAAATATATTTTGAATAAATCTAAAATTGAGTTTTTAAACGGTATTTTTTCAGCATTTGCAAGACAATAATGTGTTTTCATTGAATATGCTTATTTTCAAAGCAGAATAAATGAATTTATTATTAGTTTTATATGTTGTCTTAAATTGACCATTTTTTAATGAAATATTCATATTTTTGTTTTTATATACTCAAATTCTATTTCATTTTAACGTTGTGAAAACCTTGTTTTATTAATATAAAAAGTTATAACTTATAAAATTAGCCTTTTTCTTAAATTTTTACTTACATTACAAAATGTTAGAGATCTAAAAGTAGCGATTTTCCAATCTATTTGTCTGCGTTACTTTACATTCTTGTAATCTTAACCATTACTTGTCGCTAATGACCAAAAATAGGAAGAATAATAATGTCGTTTCATGAAAATCGCTCTATTTCAAAAGCTTGAAAGTGAATTTATTAATTAAAGTTTTAGATTTTAATTGACCTTATTGATATTTTTTTTTAATGTTAAATTTTCAATATTTTTAGTTATTTTTATATAGCAAATATTTCATTAGGTTTTGAAAAACCTGTTTTATCATAATAAAATTATTAACTTTCCATAGTAATGAACTAAACATTATGATTTATACGATTTTATTCACATTACAAATATAGAACTTTAAAAGTACATTTTTTTCCTAATAATATATTTTCAGACATTTGTAAATTATGGTATATATCTCAAATTGTAAGTATTTTAATCGTCATATTTTTTCACATTTGAAAAATATGTGTTTTTCATTGAATACTGCATTCCTTATTCTAATCTAGATAAGCGAATTTTAATTAATTAAGTTTTTGGATGTCTTAAATTGACGTTTTTTCAATGAAATTTCTCATATTGTACTACATATAATATAGTCCTTAAAATTATATCAATATTTAGTGATTAAACTGATTTTAATAAAAAATTTTACTCTCTAAAATTACGTGTATACCTTTTTCATTAAAAACTTTTTCAAATTAGACAAATTTTAAACTCTTTAAAGTACGATTTTTCATATATCCTTAACTTAAAGTAGTATATATATTTTCTTTAATGTGTCTAAACATTATAATATATATATATAAGGTAAATAACTTTCTCCATATAAAAATATAATATCGATGTTTCTTAGTTCCATTTGAGTCCTATTTAATGTAATTTCATAATCTTAATATCGATATTAAATCTTATATATCTAAAATACACATATAAATATCAAATTTGATCATATATATAAGATTTTATAAATATATATTAGATATTATATATATAATATATATACATATATATATAATAATTTACCTTTTAATTCTTATTTACTTATTTTATATTATTATATATATATATACTAAATATAATATTAATTTAATATATATTTATAATTATGTATATTATTATATTATATAATATCATGGGCGGGGATTTAGGAGTGAACAACTTTCTTTTGTTACCTCTTGTCTCTCGTCTTTTTGTTACCTTTGCTCTCTCTCTTTCACTCGCTATTGTCTTTTGTGTATCACATGAGTGCGATGTTCTATCATTGGTAGCCCTGTGTCTTATATATTATGTATATATATTATTTTATATTAAATATAGCTATATTATATTATGTTATTTATTATATATTATCTTATCTTATAGGCCCATAGCGGCCATAGGGGGTGCAACTTATAATTATTTTCTTATTATTGGTACTCAATCAAAAAAGTTTGGAGATCATTGACCTAGGGAACACAGCTTTAACCCAATTAGCACAAATATACAACAGTTCCATTAGCCTAAACTTCATTCCCCCTATCTGGAAAAAAGCTATCATTATACCCAAGCTGAAACTGGGAAAAGACCCCTCTAACACTTCATCCTATCATCCCATCTCTCTCTCTTATCAACACTATGCAAACTCCTAGAAAATATTCATACTGAAAAAACTAACACCACATATCACTAATCACAAATTCCAACACAGCTTCAGAC
>JABUQX010130542.1:12500-20000 GCA_015478945.1 Trachelipus rathkii
ATATATATATATATATATAATATATATATATATATAGCATATATATATATATATATATATATATATATATATATATATATATATATATATAGTATATATATATATATCCCCCTCTCCACACACTCATATATATATATATATATATATATATATATATATATATATATATATATTCTGTCAGATATTTATTTAATTGTGGGAAGGAACAACAAAGATTAGCATCAGAACATAAAATTAAGTTAAGCATGACTGGAACACATTTTAATTACTCATAAATCTTGGGAGAATGTTGGTGGCCTGCTTGGAACATTACTAACTTTACAAGATGCTGGAGTTTCTACAATTACTGTTCATGGTCCATCTCATTTGGTATGATATAAGATAGGATATATATATATATATATATATATATATATATATATATATATATATATATATATATATATATATATATATATATATATATATATATATATATATATATATATATATATATATATATATATATATATATATATATATATATATATATATATATATATATATATATATATATATATATACCTGTATATATATATATATATATATATATATATATATATATATATATATATATAAATATATATATATATATATATATATATATATATATATATATATATATATATATATATATATATATATATATATATATATATATATATATATATATATATATATATAATTAATTTGTATTCAATGAACCTCTATCCCATCTATTGGGAGGTTCATTACCTAATGCAGTAGGCTCTTGATCAGGGGAAATTTAATTATATCTATTTTCCTAACCAAGTGGATTAGAGCGTGCAGATTATCTAGGCTTGATAGCAAGCCCTGCTTTGACTTAACTCATCTGGATATTCTATCCACTGTGGATCTTTGCTAAAGAGTGTGATTTTATTGCTTTTTATAGTAGACTTTTGTTGTATGTGTTTAGTGATTTATGGGTATTGGGATTAGGGTAATTTACTGTGCAGTAACCTGTAATTAAATACTGAAATTAATGGTGAGATGATCAAGAACGAAGGCGAGATGATGATTGATTGGATTTGGAAGTTGTGTAACAAAGGATTTATGGAGGGTATAGTTCCGAGGGATTGGGCGATCCCGAGATATTGTTCCACCACAGCAGGCTAGGCCCAGATCCTATAAAGTAAGTATATTGAAGTTGCGTCTGATGTCCGTTAAGTACGAGCAGTCTAGTAAGAGATGTTTTGTGTCATCATTTGTCATGGAGGGACATCTTTGACAGTAGTGGAGGAAGAGATGGTGACAAGTGGAGACGGGATAACATTACTCTGGTTTGATTGTCCAGTGCTTGTTCTGTAAGTGATATTTCTGTTGAACATGCTTGAAGCGGTGAACTTTCTATGGACTTATTGAGTGCGGATGTGTTTGATGATGTGAGTGTCTGGGGGTGGGTTTTTTACCTTCTTGGTGTGAGGGGTTGTTGTTATGTTTGATAAAGGGGGTGATATGCTGAGAGAGATTTAATGTAAAATCGACAGCCTATCATGTTCAGATGGGCTTATATATATATATATATATATATATATATATATATATATATATATATATATATATATATATATATATATATATATATATATATATATATATATATATATATATATATATATATATATATATATATATATATATATATATATATAAATAATATAATATGGATATATTTATATATATATATATATATATATATATATATATATATATATATATATATATATATATATATATATATATATATATATATATATATATATATATTATGCAGTTGCGTTTATCGAGTTTACAGATTTCCTAATAGTTAAAAAAAATTTTTACAGAAATGTTTACTACATATTGTTGAAAGTCTTTGTTTTTTATTTTAATATTGTTATCTAGTTTTTCAAACTTACTGTGGTTCATTATATGCTAGTCTTTTCACTGAGCTTTAATAAAATATATTGAATTAAAAATTGTTGTAAAATTTTATTATACTTTTCTTTGTATCAGTATAAATAATTTTTTATAATATTGTACCTTTAATAAATGTTTATAATAAATAAGTTTGTAATTTTCTTTAAAAAAATTTCTTTTCCTAGGAAACATTTTACAATGATAAAAAGGTTTCTCTCTGTTTAACAATCTTAAGGTGACCTATAAAGAATATAAAAGTAATGAAAAAGTAATCGAAGAAGGTCCCATTGAAATTGATGTGGTTTCATTGATGATCCCTTCAAATGCTGAAAACTTCAGTGAACAGAAAATTGGTAAATATTAATTTTTTTTTATATGTTCAGAAAAATAATGAAATAGGGAGGGAGGGATGGAAATCCCTAATTTTTTTTTTTTTAAATTAAAACCATCTCTGACGAATTAACTTTTCTTTGCACATTTTCAGTGGTTCCATGTGATGATTGTTTGCATTTTAAAGCATAACTAATACTGTAATTACCCATAAAAGCTTGTATAGGATATGTCCATTATAATACATTAAAATAATTATTTTTTATGACTTTTGTAAGGCTGTATCTCTTAAACTACTTGTGTTTGGAATTCAGTATTTTACATTGTTACTTATAATAGAGCACTTTAATATGTGTAAATTTCAGACTTTTATATATTTGCTCACCAATTGTCAATTTTTTCAAAAAGTCATTTTTTGAATACCCTGTAAAAAAAAAAATCAATGTGCTTAAGCACATGTAAGGTAAAATTTTGTAATTAAACTTTGCTACAAAAAATATTCCTTCAACATAAATTTTCAGGTCAAAGTTTTGTTTCTATACGGCTGAAAATTTCGTTTCTAGAGTGATATATAGGGAGAAGGCAATTTATTTAAAGTTTGAAATTTTGTGGGAATTACACCTAAAACAATAGTTTAATCTGAAATAAATTTGAACTTTAAATCTTGTACACATTTTATTCTACAGGGTGTTCAAAAATTAACTTTTTAAAAAAAATAAAATTGCCAATTTAAGAGCTCAATATCTTTGGTGGGCGAAAATATAATAGTCTGTAATTTACACATATTAAAGTACTCTACTATAAATAGATAACAATACTTGAAAAGTTGTCCTAGGAATTACTAGAGCTGAGATAATAAAGCTCAAGCTAACCTCTATAAATGCCAAAAAATGACCTACCCAAAAGTACAAAAGTGGTCACATTGTTGAAACTAGTGTGAATAAAAGTTTTAAAAGTTGTCAACTTATAAGGTTAACAGTATGCAAAACATAAATTAGACGAGCAATAATTATTGGACCACTTCATTTGGAATGACCCTAAAATATGCATATACCCTAATGGAAAATTGTGGTTTAGTATTTCATTTTTTTCTTTTTACAGAAAATCAAGATAATGCTGAGGTAGATAAAAGATTAGCGCTCTCCTATATTTGTAAAGCATTACCGAAGGTTTGTTTTCATTATCTTAAATATTAAATGGGTATTTGAGTTTGTAATAATAATATATTTCCCTGGTTTAAAGATTACTCATTAGAAATGTAGTTGAGAATATATATATATATATATATATATATATATATATATATATATATATATATATATATATATATATATATATATATATATATATATATATATATATATATATATATATATATGGAATGGTATAGAAGAGGATATAGAAAGTAAAAAAGAAGCGGGGTTGAATGTACTAAAAGCAAATGATGAAGTTTCAAAAGAAAGATGCTTGGAATTATATAAGGAGGAAAAAAAGAAATACTAAAAGGTGTATAAGTAGGAAAAAACAAGAGGTAAATGAACAGTTTGGAAGGAGGATGAATGAGGACATAAGGAAATAGGAAGCCCTTCTGGAAGGAAGTGCGAAAGGTTAAGAAAGAGAATAAGGTGTCTAATAAAATAATGAATAGGGATGGTGCTTTGGTAACTGATTAAATGGATGTGAGGAGAGTGTAGAGGAAACACTTCGAAAGTCTGCACTTTTTTAACAGTAATGATGAGGTGTTAGTGAATGTGTGTGGTTTTGATGGTGCAAGGAAGGTATTTTGGGGATGAGGTTAATAGTAAGGAGGAGGTAATGGGTGGGTAGAAAGAAGAATGGTAAATCTGCAGGTATAGACACATTACTGGTGAAATGTTTTATAGTAATAATAATTGATTAGATTGATTAATTTGGAAGTTGTGTAATAAAGTGTTTATGGAGGGTATAGTTCCAAGGGATTGGAGGAGAGTGGTAACCAATTTATAAGGGTAAGGGAGAAAAGGAACTGTAGAAATTATAGGGAATAAGTTTATTGAGTGTTGTATGGAAGGTATATGCTGGTATTTTTGTCGAAAGAGTGCGTCGAGTGACTGAGGGACTGACTGTAAAGGAAAAAGGTGCGTTTAGGAGTGGTAGAGTGATGTAGGATCAAATCTACACAAACAAATGATTGAGAAACGTTGGTGAATGTAGCGGGACTCAAAGTCTTGAGGTGCTAGAGTCTTACATAGGTATATGTTGTTACCTGTGTTATTGTATGGTAGTGAGACTATGGTCTGAATAAGAAGTATAGATCTAAAGTTCAATGTGTTCAGATGGACAATCTTAGGGCATGTTAGGTGTGAGAAGAATTAATTGTGAGGAATGAACGTATTAGAGTGGTGTGGTGTAAGAAAGGGGCAAATGAGAGAATAAATAAAAGTGTGTTGAGATGGTTTGGTCATGTGGAAAGGATGAATGAAAGTCGGTTGGTTAAGGGGGTATAGTGGAGTGTGTTGGGAACCGACCGGCCGGGGGAGACTGAAGAGAAAGTGGATTGAGTCGGTGAACGAATGTCTGAAGGGAGAGAAATGTGAGTTTGCAGAGGCGAGAATAAAGGTGCTATAGGAGAGAATGGCGGTTTTGTATGGGGTATGGTTGTGGCCCACCTGGGCTAGGGGATGAACCCTTACATTTGACGATTTACCATAGTGAGGGTCCGTCGTATTCCCGTGAAGCTCTAGGGGTGGATTTTCTGTCTGTGACGAGCTCCCACCTAATTAATGGTATAGAGGGGGCAGTAAGGCTGGGCTTTCTTTTCGACGTTTGTCATGTTCTCCTACTGCTTTTCTTCGTTGCTTGTAATAGCATACCCCCAATCTTGGGGTAAAGAGGAAGGTGAAGAAAGAAAGAAAGAAAGATATATATATATATATATATATATATATATATATATATATATATATATATATATATATATATATATATATATATATATATATATATATATATATATATATATATATATATATATATATATATATATCAGAGGGCACCGCTCATTTAGGGGTAGTCTGCTAGCACACCTCCGCACCTCGAGAAAATGTAGTCCGCTAGCGCTCCTCCGCACTTATTCAGACCATCAAACCTCCGCTATTTGCAAGTCCGCACGTCCGCACGTCTCCCGCTAATAATGTGCGACTTCACAAAAGATGATTTTAATATTAAATAATTAAATAGTATATATCCTTACAAAATTTATTGATAATATTATATGAAAAATGAATGAATATTTACAAAATCTCAAGATTCTTCCACTCCTCCTCAATGTCGTCTTCAAAAGACAAGAGATCCATATTACCTTTCAAGAAATGATTAGGTGCTCAAAATTAAAAGCAGTTAAGGCTGACCTCTTTGGCCCAAAATATCCCCACCAATACTAAATATTCTCTCTACAGCCGCAGAACTAGGAGAGGTGTATTATATTTTATGAACAAGTTCAACAAATTCTGGCCTATGCTGAAAGGGAAAGATGTCCTTGGTGAGGAGTGCTGGTGTTATTTCACTTCCAGCAGTCCATTGCTAATTTAGGGTCCTCACACCTAAATCATTCTGCCTCCCTTTTGAAATATTTCGACCACCCTGTCCACCCATAAGAAGGTCTATTTCGTCCAAGACTTTAGTAGAATCCATGAAAGCCTCGACTCCTGCAGAGTCGATGCTAATGCTACGTATCAGCTCTAGTTATATATATATATATATATAGTATATATATATATATCTATATATAAATATATATATATATATATATATATATATATATATATATATATATATATATATATATATATATATATATTTATATATATATATAATATATATGTATATATATATATATATATATATATATATATATATATATATATATATATATATATATATATATATTAATTAGTTCTAAACCCAAATAAGGTATATATATATATATATATATATATATATATATATATATATATATATATATATATATATATATATATATATATATATATATATATATATATATATATATATATATATATATATATATATTTGTATTTTTATATATATATATATATATATATATATATATATATATATATATATATATATATATATATGCATATATATATATATATATATATATATATATATATATATATATATATATATATATATATATTTGGGTTTTACACAGAATTGATTTAGATATTGCCTAGTTATTATAGTAATAATATAATTAATTAAAGTTATAGATGAGGGTAATAGCCATTCAGTCTATAAAATCAATTTAAATGTTATTTGTTATATATGGTACCTTTAAGGAGGTTGAGATTATTTTTGGAAGTTTAATTATTAAAAAACAATAAGTCTTAGACTAAAAGTATAATTAGTTATAAACTTAAAATAAAAATTATATTTCTTTATTACAACCAATAAGAATTCTTAATAAGTAAACTATACTTTCATTTTTAAAAAGGTGCGGAAACAAAAAGAGCGGAAACTTTTTTGATCCGCACGCAAGTCCGCTAATTTCCTGACGACTCCGAATTCTGTTAGTAAGTCAACTATTCTTTTTTCAAAAAGGTAGTCCGCTCGGAGCGGACTAGCGGACTAAAGTGCGGAAGTGCCCACCTTCTGATATATATATATATATATATATATATATATATATATATATATATATATATATATATATATATATATATATATATATATATATATATATATATATATATATATATATATATATATATATATATATATATATATATATATTGGAAGGGGAGAGAAGGAGTTGCAATTCTGATGAGTGACCTGTGGTTCAGAGCTATGGTAGATTTTGTTTCTAGAGTACTAGAATTCTAATAGTTAAATTTTAAGTCTGAAAAGAACTAGGTATGTGATTGTGACATGGTCCATCTGAAGGTAATGTTGAAGAGTGCTTTTTGAGATAATCTGAATGATGTTTCTTGCATGGGTTGAGTTACTTGAGTAGGAGCTTCAGATTGATTGTGTTGGGTGACCTAAATGGGTGGATAGGTGATCAAAAAGGGATGGTATAACAGGTGTCTTTGGGGTGTCGGGAGTATATGAGAATGGTAGGAAGCGTAAGGATGGTGATTGATTTCTGTGAGGAGAGGTATGTGTGTAAGTAATACCAACCATTTGGTTTTTAAACCATTGGTTTAA
>JABUQX010130542.1:22500-43943 GCA_015478945.1 Trachelipus rathkii
TTTTTTCCAACCCTCTGTGTGTATGTAATACTTTCTTTAAACACAAGAGTATTCATAAGTTACTAAAGTTGGTGTAGGTAGAGAGGTATCGAAGTGAAAAGTATGATTGATTTTGTGTTGGTGAAGATATTCAATGTTGGATGTTAAATCAGTGAAGGGGTTAGGAATGGGATTATCGGGTCATTGTTGTTTTATGCAAAATTAAGTTAGTGGGGGCTTGGATGGAGAGGAAGGTGATGGGAAAGAAGTGGGTAGAATTAAAAGTGAGAAGTTAAGTTAACAAGGTAAGAATGATAAATATTTAAGAACGCTCGCTTGAAAATAAATCATTTGAATGTGAACAAGTTGAAACTGAATAAATCTGGAAGCAAATGATGGAAGTGGTTGTTAGTAGTGCTAAAGTAGGAAGTAAGAATGTTAACATTGAGTGGTGGAGTGAAGAGGTGATGCAAACGGTTAAAAGTAATAAGGAAGTGTGGTTAAATATACTAAAAGCCAATGATGAGGTCTCAAAAGAAAGACGTTTGGAATTGTATAAATAGGGAAAAAGGAATTCTAAAAGATATATACGTAGGATGAAAAAAAGAGGTAAATCAACAGTTTGGAAGGAGAATGAATGGGGACTTACAAGGGAATAGGAAGCTCTTTTGGAAGGAAGCACGAAAGGTTAAGAATGAGGATAAGAGGAATTTGCTTAGAATATTGAATAGGGATGGTGCTTTCGTAATTGATGAAATGGATGTGAATGAGAGTGTGGAGGGAACACTTCGAAAATCTGTATAACATTGACAGTAATGAAGAGGTGATAGTGAATGTGTGTGGGTTTGGTGGTGCAAGAAGGAATAGGTATTTTGGGGATGAGGCCATTAGTAAGAAGGAGGTAATGGGTAGAGTGAGAAAGTTGAAGAATGGGAAATCTGCAGATATAGATGAAATCACTTTTGGAATGATGAAGAACGGAGGCGAAATTGTGATTGAGTGGATTTGGAAGCTGTGTAACAAAGAGTTTATTGAGGTTATAGTTCCAAGGAATTGGAGGAGAGCAGTAATAGTATATATACCTTTATATAAGGGTAAGGGGGATAAGGGTAACTGTAGGAATTATAGAGGAATTACTTGAGTGTTGTAGGGAAGATATATGCTGGTATTTTGGTCGAAAGAATGCGTCGAGTGACTAAAGGATTGATTGGAGAAGAATAGGGTGCGTTTAAAAGTGGTAGAGGATGTGTGGATCAAATCTTTACATTGCATCAAATGATTAAGAAAATGAAAGAGAAGAAGAATAAATTGTATTTTGGTTTTATGGATTTGATTGAGGCGTATGATTGGATTAATATGGAAGCTCTATGGCAGTTGTTAATGATATATGGTGCTGGTGGTAGGCTTCTGAATATAGAATGGATTCAAAAGTATGTATGACGATAGTGATAGAGGTTTTATGGATTAGGCGTATGACAAGATTAATAGGGAAGCTCTGTAGCAGGTGTTTTTGATATATTATGTTGGTGGTAGGCTTCTGAATGGAATCAAAAGTATGTATGACGATAGTGAAGCGTCTGTAAGAATAAATAGAGTTGAAAGTGATTGGTTTAATATTAATTGCGGAATGAGGCAGGGATATGTTATGTTTCCTTGGTTATTTAATTTATATATGGATGGGGTTATGAAAGAATTAGAGGTAGGGGTGGTAGGGAAGGTGTTCGAATAATAGAGAATGGAAGATTGGAGGGTGCCCTGTTTATTGTACACCGATGATTTGGTTTTGAGTGGCGAATCTGAAGAGAGTTTGAGAGGATTGATATAAGGGTTTGACAGGGTGTGTAAATGGAGAGGTTTGAAAGTAAATGTAGATGAGAGTAAATTTATGGTAGTGAGCGAGGAGAGTCCGTGGTGTGAAGTCTTGTTAGATGGTGAGCAGTTGGAACAAATATCTGAGCTTAAATATTTAGGATATATGTTGGATGAGAGGGAACGGATGATGCAGAGTGTAGTAGGAAAGTTGTGAATGGTAGGAAGGTGAGTGGGACAATTAAATCCTTGATTGATGTAATGGGACTAAATCTTAAGTGCGCTAGGCTAGGGTTTTGCATGAGAATATGCAAAACCCTGTGGTAATGTAAATTAACGAAACTGATGTGAAATAAGAGGTATTGATCCAAGGTACAATGTGTTCAGATGGATAATCTTAGGGGGTGTTAGGTGTGAGAAGAATTGATAAAATGAGGAATTAGGGATTTGTGTGGTGTGAAGAGAGACGCAAATGAGAGAATAAACGTGAGTACATCAGGATGGTTTGGTCATATGAAAAAGATTAATGATATTAGGTTGGTTAAGAGGATGTATAGTTTTGAGTGTGCTGGGAATCGACCGGCTGCTGGGAGACTGAAGAAAAAGTGGATTGAGTCTGTAAGGAATGCCTGAAGGAGAGGAATGTGAGTTTAGCAGAGGCGAGAAGAAAGGGGCATGATAGGAGTGAATGACGGGGTTTTGTAAAAGGGTTTGGTTGTGGGCCTGTCCCAAGTAATAAACCCCACATTGACGAGGTACCACAGTGAGCTTCCGTCGCCGTCTCCTGAAGGCCTAGGGTGGACTTCCCTGACTGCGACGAATTCTCACTTAAGGGTTTGGAGGGGATGGTAAGGGAGGACTTTCTTTTCGACTCTCGTCATGTTCTTCTACTACTACTCAGTTTCCGGTGTATGCAACGCACCTCACCCCCAATCTGGGGAAAGGAGTAGATGATATATATATATATATATATATATATATATATATATATATATGGATCAGTGTATATATATATATATATATATATATATATATATATATATATATATATATATATATATATATATATATATATATATATATATATATATATATATATATATAAATAATTAAAAAACTTTTGTTAATATTTTTTTTTTAATAAATATATTTGTATAGGTGATGGTTATAATTTATAATAATGAAGTATTGCACTAACCTATAAAATTAACTTCTTCAATTTTTGTAAGTAATTAATCTGAACCAGCCAGAGTTGGATCTTAGAAATATTATGAAGTTGGATTTAGGATTTCTACTACACTTTGATTTCCTAGATTAAAATTTTGATATTTTGGTAATGTTTTTGTTTCTATTATTATCTGTTAAAGTAAATAGTTTGAAAATATCAGCCAATTTATTATAAAAAATAAATAAAGATTAAGCAATATTTTTACCCTTGGATCTTTTAATATACATTAGTTAATTAGTATCGTAAAGATTAAGTGATTTAAAATATTATTATTATTATTATTATTATTATTATTATTATTATTATTATTATTATTATTATTATTATTATTATTATTATTATTATTATTATTATTATTATTATTATTATTATTATTATTATTATAAGCCAGGTGCTCTTCTGCCGGAACGATGTCGAGAGTTCGGTGTTCCTATGGGACCATTAATGGGAGAATTGAAGAAAGGAAATGATGTTGTCCTCCCGAATGGAAGCACAGTAAAAGCCAAAGACGTTACCGAACCCACAAGTTCCGGAGTTATTTTCTTAGGTAAGTGTCTTAATATTTTTTTTTCCTTGAAGAATGTTTGAATCTGTATTTCATTTTATGGGTTCCACTATTATTTTGGATTATTTTATAAAACTGTTGCCATTTATGCAACTAAAGAGAAATTAACTTGCAACAAAATAAACCATATATGAATGAAAAATAAAAAAAAAAAACACCAAAGTTTGACATTAACTAAAAGTTTTTTGTTGTCCTAGTTTCCCACACCTAAAACACTTCACATCCCTATTTCCTACATTCTCTCTATTCATAATCCCATTCTCTCGCACATTCCCCTGATTATACCCATTCCTATCATTCACTCTTTGAGTCACATTGACACCCGTTGGTCTACCTGCATTCACCTGTCGATCGTCACATCCACCGCCATAAAAATCTTCCAGGAACTTCACCATCACCTCATAAGGATTAGCTTTAAGTGCATCCATATACGACCTATACTGAGGTGGCGTTGAAGCCCTCTCATTCATTCCTCTGCCACTGTACACATCTCTACGTTCATTCTCCTCCCGATCTCTTTCATTACTTTCAAATTCCCTATCTTCTACAATTTCTAACACATCCTCCCATCTCAACCGTTCTCCCGCCCATCTCATTTTCTCTTTTCTTCTCGCGTTTATAAATTCTGCCACGGAGGTCGGAACCGTTTCCAGAAACTTCTTTAGCAAGCTCTTATTCCTGCTAATATCCTCATCCCCAAATTTCTTTCGTGCTAAAGTCTCCAATCTATGAGCATACATATGAAGAGGTGAATGTGTATGGGTTTGATGGTGCATGAAGGAATAGGTATTTTGAAGATTAGGTAATTAGCAAGAAAGACGTAACGAGTAGAGTGAGAAGTTGAAGAATGGTAAATATATAGGCATAGATGTAATTACTGGTGAATGATCAAGAATGGAGACGAGATGGTGATTGAATGAATTTGGAAGTTGTGTAACAAAGCGTTTATGGAATGTATAGTTCCTAGGGATTGAAGGTGAGCAGTAATAGTACCCTTATATAAGGGTAAGGGGGTTAAGGGGAGCTGTAGGAATTATAGGGGAATAAGTTTATTGAGTGTTATAGGAAAGATATATGCTTGTAATTTGGTCGAAATAGTGCGTCGAGGGAATGATTGGTGAAGAACAAGGTGCATTTAGAAGTGGTAGAGGATGTGTAGATCAAATTTTTACATTGAATCAAATGATTGAGAAAATGAGAAAAAGAATAAATTGTATTTAGGCGTTATGGATTTGCAACAGGTGTGTGATAGGATTAATAGGGAAGCTCTATGGTATGTGTTAGTGATATACGGTGTTGATGGTAGGCTTCTGAATGGATTGAAAAGTATGTATGATGATAGTGAAAGTGATTGGTTTAATATCAATTGCGGTCTCCGCTCTGGACCCTATCCTTCCCTCCCAAGAATACAATTTTAAAATTAACACAGCACCCTCTCCCCACTGCCAAGGATGCCTTTCTCAGACTAACGACAACACAAAACATCTCCTACTATATTGCCCTGACTTAACAGGCATCAGACGCAATTTCATTACATTTATTCTGACTGACTCCTAGGCCCACCCTGCTGTGGTGACACCATATCTTTAGGTAGCCCATTTCTCGTAAGAGGGGAGCAGGAGGCTACAATATATATATATATATATATATATATATATATATATATATATATGTAGTTTTATATATATATATATATATATATATATATATATATATATATATATATATATATATATATATATATATATATATATATATATATATATATATATATATATATATATATATATATATATATATATATATATATATATATATATATATATATATATATATATATATATATATATATATATATATATATATATATATATATTTTTTTTATTATGTGTATATATAGATATATATATATATATATATATATAATATAAATAATATATATATATATATATATATATATATATATATATATATAATATAATAATATATATATATATATATATATATATATATATATATATATATATATATATATATATATATATATATATATATATATATATATATAATATATATATATATATATATATATATATATATATATATATATATTTCAGTTGTTGATGTTGCAGAGAAATCTCTCTTACCGGTTCTTGCAACCACTGAAGCATTTTTCAAACACCAAAAATTAAAAGGCTGTAAAGTAGAAGATGTCGCTGAAGTAGTTGTTCACTTTAGTCCTTTGAATGTAGTCGAAGATTCTAAATATCAAGAATGGGTCAGAGATTTTGGCCCCTCAACTAGTCATATTTATATTAATGAAAAAAATTCGTGTATGGGATCTGAAAGTGTGCATAAAATTCAGTACAAGTTAAATCATCTTTACCCACCATCGTTCCCAATGTTGAAGGACATCAGATTTATAGTAAATAATAATGAATATGAGGAACCCTTTTCCTTATATAAAAGACGTAAAGTTGAGCCGGGAGAACAAACTGAAGCTGAAAATTATATTTTGAATAACATAAATGATGAATTTCTCTCATTCACTTGTTTAACATATCACATTAGACCACTCAACAGATTTGATACGTGAGTATGAAACATAATTTTTCTTTAAAAGAATTTGTTTTCTATTTGTATTTGTACAATCCTCGAACTATCTGTTTGTCTTATTTTTCTAACTCTGTACCTTCATGAATGACAAATTGAAACTGATTGGAAAAGAAAACAATACTTTTATGACTTTCTGTTAATCTTCAAAATCTTTTAAAATTTCAATTTTCAAATTAGCTATTTCAAAATTAGCCAAAATTAGTCTTATTGCTATTAAATCAGAAGAAATGTTCTTTGTCAATAAAGATCTCCAGCTGGACATAAATCCTTTGCATAATTTGAAAATCATTAGTTTTTTTTTTTTTTTTTTTTCTTTCAATCTAGCCCTATAATATCATCAGCATTACTTTCTCTATATTTCCTTTTCGTCTTCATCTCCCAGCCAAGCTGGTGTCCTGGGACAAGTTCGTTAGATTCAATAGTTAAATTAATAAAATCAAAGATCATACACTAATTATATCATGGGAGAAAGTATTCTGATTAAAAAATATATACTTGTTAGGCAAACTGAAACTGAAATAACTCGAATATGAAATAAATAAATCTCATTGTATGAGAATATCAATTTTGACATCAAATAATTATTTATCTCTTGAGCATGTATATTGTGGGTTATACTTTATTCTTGAACGTTTATTGTGTTCAAACTAAATATATTTATATTTTCTTAACCAATATATATTAATATATTTTCTAAAGGTCCAAAAGAATTGAAATAAATCCTAGTGAATATATAAAAGAATGTTACAATGTAGAAGACTTTAGCACAAGTTATTACGAAGCAAACAAGAAAGTAGAAGAAAGTAAATTGGCCTTCTCAACTCATTTGAAGGAAAAGTTTCCATATTTCTTATTTCTCGGAACTGGTTCATGTATTCCCAATAAGACAAGAAATACATCTGGAATTGCTTTTTTCATCAAGTAAGTGTGAAACTGCTCCTACTAATTAAATTTTTTGTATATACGGTATATATATATATATATATATATATATATATTATATATATATAAATGGCGTGATTCTCCTGAAATTACAAATCTCAGTATAGAAAATTAGATTCTTATTATATCTATTTAAAAGGTTTTTGTGTTAGGTAATTATCTAGCGTGTCTTCGAACTTTTTAACTAAATCCTAATATACTTTTATAGATTGAAATATTCAATTTAATTGATTATTCAATTATCTATTGTCATATAGAAATCTAGAAATATTTGGATATTTTTGGAATTTTTCAGTTTTATTTTAACTCTTATAAATGTGGTCATTTTCATTTTAATTCATATTTCGTTAGTGCATACTTGATATATTATATATAAGAATAGGTTTTGTGTTGAGGAACCTCAAGATCCTAATGGTATCATTACAGCTTATGATGTCATATAACACGCGGACTAACAGGTATGAATTAATTTTATTATAAATGTTTGATATAATTTGGAAATATTTTTGATTTTTGAGTGGTTCAAACTATATCATAATTGAGGTTATAGCATTCTTGCTAGTGAATAAACAAGGTCGTATAGAAATAAGTTGAGTAAAATTATTTTATTAATTTTATTATAGAAAGGTTTATTTTTTTGTGTCAGGAAATACTATGGTAACTTTGGAGGATTTTATCCTTATGATAGTACTGGTATTATTAATAGTTAATACTAGAGTCTATTATATTATAATTTATGATGTACATAACTTCTGTGACTCTAATCAAAATTTTATTTTTTTATTTTTAATGAGTGGTTCAATCATTATAAAAATGGCCTATTCCTCTTGAAATAATGTACCTTAGTTGCATATAATATTCTGACTTTAAAATGAGAACGTAACATAGGCGAACTCTTTAATTGTTACGATCAAATATGACAGACTTATTATATAAGGGGAGGAGTAAAGACTAAGCTTTAAGTCTTTAATTCTTAATAGCCATTTTTAAATTTGGAAATTTTTGATATGTATTTAAGTTAGTTCACTCTGTAAAACCTTTTTTACTGATAATAACAAATATTAGTTATAGAAAAAGTTGATTTTTATATATTTTTAGAAGATTTTTTTTGTGAGGAATACTAGGGTGTCTTTGATTTTTAATAGACTCTCGGGATAATAATTTGTAGAGTTATCAAAGATATTCTATTAATATTAATTTTTAGTGAGTATGAAATTTTGAATTTACGATAATTTTTTTTATTTTTGTGGTCATTGGTTGCATACTATATATATATAATTGTAGCCACCGATCCTTTATCCAGTGATTTAGAATACAGTAGATTTATTATATTTTTTTAATGAAAAGTTTTTGTGTAGAATACTAAGTGTCTTCGGATTTTTTAAGGCATTGTCCTGATAGCTACCCCCAGGTATACTATTATTATAATATTTTCGTCAAAATATTTTTGAATAATTATGGAAATTTTTGGATTTTTGTGTTCAAACATATAAATGGTTACATTCTTTTTCATGAATAATTAAAGTGCATCTCCTTTATTTAATAGTGGTTATTTTTATATTTTATAGAAAAGTCTATCAATGTTTTGGTGTGAGGAATACTAGGTTTCTTCAATAATTTTTTTAAATATAGCTTAGTTTATAATTTTGTGAGTGTTACATCAAGGTCCTTTAAGAAATATTTTTTGTAAATAAAAATTATTAATATTGGAAATAATTTTTTGTGAGCAATTTTAGTGTGTATGTTAAACATAAAATGGCCGTTACCTCTTTATAAATACAAGTCCTTACAAAATTAGAATTTTTATATTTTTAGTATATGAGGTTTTGGACATGTCCAATATATATATATATGTCTTAAAATTTTTTTATATTATATCTGTTATATAGTATACTTTATTGGAGTAAGAATCTCATTACCTTTAAATATTGTTTATTATTAACTTTTATGAAATTTGGAAATATTTCTTTATGGTGAGATTTTTTAATATAAGCTTGATTCTTATTATACTCTTTTGAGGTGTGATAACAGGTTTCCTTATTAATATTGTTACAATAATTTTGTAATAAAATTTGGAAATTATTATTTTATCTGTAGTATATTTTTTGTGAGTGGTTCATAGACATATATAATGGTGCCATTATCCTGTGAACTCAAAGTCGTAAGAAAAGATGATTTTTATATTTTTTAAGTAAAGTGTTTATATTTTATGAGGAATACTAGGGTGTCTTGGATTTTTAATAGCTGTTTTATACGTTTGGAGTAACAGGTACTTATAAATAATTTTAGTATTAAAAATTTTGAAATTTGGATAATATTTTGTGGGAGATGGCTATTTTTCACTGTCTTCTTTTCAAAAAATAAATTGAGTCTAAATATCCTTCTAGTATAATACAAGTCGTAAAAATAGTGATATTTTTATTATCTTTTAATAAGGGTTTATGTGAGGTGTGAGTGAAAATTTGTGGCATTTGGAGTGTAATTTTTATTAATATGATTTTATATAGTTTTGGAGATAACAGGGTTACTATAATATAATTTTTGTAGAGTCAAAATTTTGAAATTTGAAAATTTTTATTGTTATATTTGTGGTTCAGAAACATCGAAGGAACATCCTTTATGATAATACACAGTTCAGTAAAAAAGTGATTTTATATTTTATTATGAAAAGTGATTTTTGTGTGAGGAATAACTATAGTCTATACGTGTTTGTTTATGGAACTTTATTAATAGCTTTCTATTTATAGCTATTTGAGCAACCAAAAATTATTAGAAATGAATTTTGTGCAATTTTTATAATTTATTGAAATTTTAATGGAATTATTTTGTATGGTATCAAGTATATATACACAATAAATGGTCTATTATCCTTATATCTTATAAATAATCCAATGTACGTGAGTAGAAAGTGATTTTTATATTTTATATGAAATAAGGGTTTTCTGTTGTGAGTGAGAATATTGGTATCTTCGATCTTTAAATAGTTTAAGCTTTTGAAGTGACGGTGTCCTAGAGTTTATAACTTTTTTGTTATCAACATTTTGATTTTGGATTTTTATTTGAGTATGAGGTTCAATCTATACTCAATATAAATGGCCATTCTACTTACCTATTGAGAAATTTTATAATTATATCTCGCTGTATTATAATTGGTTAGCAAAATCTTGTTTTTATCTTATCTTCAGCGATAATTACGGTTTTATTGTGTGAGGAATTTATACAGTTGTCTCGGATTGTTTTTAAGCTATGATACTTTATGGAGATAATTAGTGCTCGATACATTAATAAAAATATTTGCTGAGCTTGAAGGTTGAATAAAAATAAAATTTATCAAGATACTCATCACGTTCATAAATTCAATATCATGATTTGACTATGAACTAAAAGGTTTAAAAATCACAGTATATGTAGGAATTGTTGTGCGCCTGGTGTACCATACAATCAAAAATAGGTTGTTTTTTTTGTAATACAATCGTAGAATGTATTGTATTTTATCGGATTAATGAGCTTGGTATCTTTTTGGAGTCATCCTTTTAATTAATTCTATTGTCAATAATATAATTTGAAATTATTAAGATATTTGTAGTAAAACAATAAATGCCATTATCTCTAAATATCATAAAATTAATAAGTCCGAAAAAAGTGTTATTATTATATATTTTTAATTAGAAAAGGTATGATTTATTGTAGTAGTAGGTAATACTAAGGTGTTCTTCGATTTAATTTATACTTGCTATGATAATTATTATTTAGTGTAGAAAATCTGTCTTGGTTTTGTTTCATTGCAAAATTATTCTTGTTAAACATTTGCTATAAAATTTATTTTTGTGTTTCAAAATTTTCAGTTTAAATATATATTTCTTTTACTGTAATATATTACAAATAGTAAGAAAATATGAGATTATTTATATATTTTATTAAAGGTTGTTTTGTGAGGTAATACTAGAGATGTCTTTCGATTTTAATAGCTGTTTAGTAATTTTTGCGAGTAACAGGTATCCGCTTAATTAAGTTTTTGTATAAATTTGGAATTTAATGATATTTTGTGGTTATCAATACATATATAATTTAGGCTCTATTACTCCTAAATAGTACAAGTCGTAGAAAGTGATATTTTATCAATTATTTAGTTAGAAGGTTTTATTTGAGTGTGTCGTAGAATACAAGGTAGTGTATTCGGATTTTATTAATGAGAGTAGTTATAGTTTTGAAGTTAACAGGTACTAATTAATTTTTTGTCAAAAATTTGAGATATTTTATATGTAGATTTTGTTGTGTCAAACATAGTAACGTGAGTAGACATTTACTCATTTTAGTAATATACAAGTCGTTTAGTAAATAGTAGATTTTATCTATCACTATATATTTTATAGAATAAGGTGGTTATTTTTTTGTAGTGAGGAAATTACTAGCTATATAGAGTCTTCGGTTATATTTTTAAATAGCTGATTTATAGCTACTCTATGCTATGAAGTTCACAGGTCCTTAATTTAAATTTTTGTATCAAAATTTATTAGATAATTATTTGAGTAGAATTTTTTATTTTTTTTTGTGGCTCGAGATATTATTACATGTAGCTAATTTTATCAATTCTTGATAATATCAAGTGCTGTAGTAAATAAAGTGATTTTTATATTTTGTAGATAAAGGTTTTTTGTGAGAGTAATTAATACTAGGGTGCTTTCGGATTTTTTAATAGCTAGTTGGTAATATTTTTTTAGTACAGATATCTATAGTTAATGATTTCTATCGATTTTATTGAAATTTTGAAAATTTATTGTTTTTCTTTCGTTCAAACATAGTAAATATCTTATACGGCCATTTACCTTTCTGATAAATATCAAGTTCGAAAGAAAAAAGTATAAATTTTTATAGTTTATTAGTAAGGCGTCGGAGGATGAGAGGAAATTAAGCTAAGAAAGAGTCAAAAGGAAGATTTAATAGCGTTATAGTTTTGAGGTAGTAACAGGTCTTTAATTAATTATTTGAGTTCAAATTTTGAACTATTTGGGATTCTTATGTGGGTTCAAACTCATATAAATGGCGCTAATATCCTCTTGAAAATCAATGATCTACGTTAGGAAATAAAGTGATTTTTATATATTTATTAGAACAGGTTTTGAGAGAATAGTGAGTTGAGGATACTACTAAGGTGTCCTTCATGAAATGTTTGAAAAACGTATTACGGTAGTGACGATGCAGAGCTTTTTAGATAATTCTTTCTTACGTTTTTTTTAAATTTTTGAACATAAAAAAATAATAATATTTTTGTGGTTCAAATATCAAAATGGCCATTCCCCCTTCTGAGTAAATAATACAAGTTCGATAAGAAAAGTAATTTTTATATATTTTAGACGGTTGTTATGTTGAGTGAAAGTATATACGGCTAGTTGTCTTCGGAATTTATTATAGGGCTAGATTATTACAGCTTGTTGTGAGTTACAGGTTACTTAATGTATATTTTTTGTAAAATTTATTGTGAATAATTTATTTGAAAAATTTTTGGATATTTTTTAAGATACAATATATAACGGAGAAATAGTAAAGATCTATAAAGTTCTCTTCTGAAATTAAAGTCTTTGACAAAGTAATTAATTATATTAGAAGAACTTTTATGAGTGTGAGGAATCTAAGGTGTCTTTCGAGGTATTTTTTAATGAGCGCTTATGTATATATACTTTTGAGAGTTCTAGAGTTCATTAAATGTAAAATTTGTACAAAATTTAGAAATTGTAAGAGAAATTTTTATGGAGATTTCTTGTGTTTCAATACTCATATAAATGGTCCATTTACTGCCTAAAGTTCAAGGTCGTAACTAAATAGTGTGATTTTTAATAATTTATTATGAAAGTTTTTGTGAGTGTAAGGAAATAACTAGGTATATAAGTGTGTCTCATTTATTTATATATTAGTCTGTTACCACACATTTTTATTACAGGGTCCTTAATATAAATTTTTAGTAAATAAATTTTAAAGAAATTATTTGGGAAACACGAAGATTTAATAGAGATATTTTTGAATATCAATTTGTAAATGACACATTCTCTTCTACTATGAAAGACAAGTCGTAGAAAAGTGATTTTATATTTTTTAGGAAAGTATTTTTATTGTGTAATAGGTAAAATACTTAAGGTATATATGTTTTTTCAGGATTTATTAATAGCTGTATACTATACTTTTGGTGGAGAGTTATACATGCCTTTTATAATTAATTTTTGAGTCAAAAATTTTGTAAAATTTGGTGCTAAAATTATATTGATTTCTTGTGGTTCAATTACATTAAAATGGCCATATCTCTATACTAAATGTATCAATAGGTCGTAATAAGTAAATGTAGATTTTTTTTTAATAAAATTTTTTATAAAGGTTTTTGTATGAGGAATACTAGGCTGAGGTGTCTTACGGTATTTTATAAATTAAGTGATGTTAATTATATTTTTAGAGTAAGTGAAGATAATTTAAAATTAAATTTATTATTAGTATCTTAAAAATTTTATGTAATATTTTGACAATTTTATAGGATTTTTTGTGTAGTTTACACAACATATAAATTGGTCATCTCTCACTTCTGTAAATAACAAGTACGTAAGAAAAAGTGATTTTATTATACTTTTAGAAAGGTTTTTGTGTGAGGAAACTATGGTATTCTTTGGATTTTTTATCAATTGAGCTTTTAAATGAAATTGTAGAGTAAAACGGTTCATTATAATTTAAATTTTTTAGTGTTGTCTCATCAATAAATTTTTGAATTTTGATATATTTTGAGAGGTGAGGTTACAGAGAGAGGAGCACATACATAAAGATCTGGTCAGAGCCATTTCTCTGACCTGATATATATCACATAATATCCTCGAGAGAAAATAAGGTGTTTTAGGAATTTTGAGAGAGAGTTATTTTAGGAGAATTTTGTTGAGGAATAACATCGTATTATGGATATTGAGTGTATCTCTTATTCGGAATTTTTTTTCGTCATTAAGCTGGCTATAAATTTCTTCTTTAGGACTACCAGGTCCTAATTATTTTTTTGTCAAGAATTTTGCAATAGCACACAATTATTTTTTGTGGTTCGAGAGACACTATAAGGTGATCATTTCTTCTGAAGATACAAAGGTCTGTAAAAGAATTTCTTGTTTACATAATTTTTAAGAAAGTGTCTGTATTTGAAGAGATATTACCAAAATAAGATGTATTGAGGGATTTTTGTGTAAATATAGCTAGTGTGTATGTTTTCTATTTTCTCCAATTACTCAACTCCAGAATACTTATAAATTTGATTTTGTTCAAATTCTTGAATTTATGATTTTTGTGGTTTCAAAACATTTCACCATATGACATTTATAAATTTTTAACAATATAATATCAGAAAGAATGAATTTTTATAATAATATAAAGTGTTTTTATGTGAGTGATGAATTAACTAGGTTTTCTTCTCCGTATAAAATGTTTTGCACTTTAACAGGTTCAGATCTAATCAATCTTCTCTGTTTGTAGACAAAATTCTTTTTGAAATTTTTCATAGATAATTTTTTTCTGTTAGGATTCAATTCAAACCATATATCACAAACACCTTAATGAATCAATCGTAAGAAAGAGATATTATATATTTTAAGGAAAAAGTATATGTTAAGAAAATTAATTAGTGATATTAATTAATAATAAATAAGTTAATGATGTTAATAGAAGAAGAGTAGTCAATATTGAACACTTAGAAATTCTTTTTTTAATATTTATTGGGGAAAACTATCATAAATATGGATACAATTATTACTGAAATACAAACGTAAAGACCGAAGAGTGATTTTTATATTTTTAGAAAGGTTTTGTGTGAGAATACTAGGGTGTCTTCGGATTTTAAATAGCTGTTTATATATTAGACTCTATGAAGACGAGGTATAAAGATGTCACTGGAATATAATTAATGTGTATATTGATCAAAATGTCTTGCATATAAATTTGTGATAATTCTCATATTTGGAGATTTTGTGTTATACAAAAAAGAACAATGGCCATTCTGTATCTGTGAATATTTTATTATTCACAAGTAAAATTCAAGTTTTGTTACTTTATAGAATGCCTTGTGTGTGGAGAGAAATAACTAAGAGGTTCTTCGTGCCATATTGTTTATTTTAATGTTAATGCTTGTTATACGGTTTGGAGTAACAGTCCTGATATAAAGAATTTTGTCAGAGAATTTTGAGATCTTATGATTTTTTGTGTTCATTGTGAGAGTGAGAGTGTGCATAAAAAAACGCACACATCTACATGTATATCGTAGATATTAAAGTGATTTTTCATATTAAAAAGATATTAGTAAGTATGAGTCAATATAAAAAAAAGGAATTGTAGATCCTGTTATTATTATTTCTGTGTGTGACTGAGATTAAGTGTTGATACTTTACTTAATATATCTGAAAATAATTTCCTAGTGAAATGTTTAGCAAAAAAAAAAATTTTTGTGGTGTGCATGATTTATGATTAAAATGGCATTCTAACTGAGAGATTACAATAACGATACAAAAAGGTGTTTTTTATACTATTTCAGAGAGCAAAAGTGTGTGTTAGTGGAACAGCTAGGGTGTCTTTCGAGGATTTTAATAGCTGTAACTAGCACACTCTTTTTGGAGTTAGTTATCAGTAAGATCTGTACATATTGTATTGTTACAAAGTTTGAATTTTGAAATTTTTGTATAGGATTGTATAGATGTATATACAAAAAATGAACTAGCATTACGTGCGTGAAATCAATACAAGATGCGCCTGAGTGAGAAAAATAAGAAAATTTAGAAATCATCTCTTATATATATTTTAGAAAAAGGCTTATATTTGTAGTGTGAGGCAATGCTATTTTCACAGAGCTAGGTAGTTGGTTCTTCGGATTTGTTTAAATATGCTGTTTACTTGCGAGTTTCCTTAAGTAATTTTTATCATAAAACTATATTTGATATTGTAGATATAAATTTTTTGATTTCTGGCTGTAGTTCAAGATACTATATAATGGCCCAAAATGCCTTCCTCTATAATTAGTTCAAAAGTCGAACAAGAAGTATTTTTCATATTTCTTACAAGTTTTGGTGTGAGGAATATATAGGCGTGTCTTCGTGAGTGGACTTTTTAATCAGTTTAGAAATGGGCCAATTTTGGTGTGAAAATACTGTAATATAATAATTTTGAGATATATATTTGGAAATTTTGTGATAAATCTATAGGGATTTTGTGTCAAAATTAAATGGTCATCCTTCGAATTTTACAGCAGTCGGTAGAAAAAGTGATTTTTATTTTTGGAATATAGTTTATAAACAAGATTAAATTCTTAGGAGTGTCTTTGACTCTTGTTTATAAGCATATATTTATAAATCATTTATAAGCGAAGGTGTTTCAGGTCACTGCATCAGTTTCTTATAAAATGTTATTGTGAGAAAATTTTGGGAATTTTCAGAGCTGAAATATCCGCTCTATAAGGTACACGAAAATGCAATTTAAAATTTGATTTCCATTCTGAAATTACAAGATCTTGAGAAAACGTAGATTTTATATTTTTGTAAAAAAGGTTGTATTTTAGGTCATGAGAGAATACTTACGAGAAGACTTAAAGGTTTTATCGCTGTTTATAATTCCATGGCTCTCGCGTTATATGGTGATAGTTAACAGACAACTCACTTCCTTAATTACATATTTTATATTTACATAAAAATTTTATGGGAAAATTTTGAAAAATTTTGTGTCGATTTTTTTGTGAGGGGTGAAAGACAATAATATAATGACTCGCGTCCATGCTCCTTCTGGCCTATTCTGTAAAACCCAGTTTATTGAAAAAGTACATTTATTATTTATATATTATTATTTTGAAAAGTTTTTTTTGTGAGTGAAATACTAGGGTTGTACTTTCAGAATTTTTATATATAGCTATATACTTTGTGAAGAGGTCTTATATATTAAATTTAAAAGATTTTATATAATTTTGAGATATTTTGGATATTTTGTGTGGTTCTAAACATTATAACTTAGGCCATTATCCTTTATATCCTGAATATACAAGTCGTAAAAAGTAGAATTTTTATTATTTATTTAGAAATGATTTTTAGTTAACATAATGACTAACTAAGGATGTCTTATAATTTTTAACAATAATATATATCATGTATAATATATAAGTCCTTTTGGAGTTTAACATAAGTCCTTATTAAGTTTTTTCGTCAAAATTTTGAAATTTGGAAAAAAAAATTTTTGTGGTTCAATCGTATAAATGGCCATCATAGCTCGGTAAATACAAGTCGTAGAAAAAGTGATTTTATGTAATAAATATTTTTAATAAAAAAGTTTTGGTGTGGTCGATCACTTAGCACAATTGAACTTCGTGAATTTTAATAGCTTGTTATAATACTTTTGTAGTTATCTCTAATTTAATAATTTTGTAAAAAAATTTTGAAATTTTGAAAAATTTGATTTTGTATTCAAACATAAATGATCATTCCTTCTGAAATACATCAGTCCGTAGAAAAGTGAATTTTTATATTTTTTAGAAAAGGTTTTTGTGTGAGGAACTACTAGGGTGTCTTCGCATTTTAAATGTCCCTAAACTACTTTCATGGAGTTACAGGTTACTTAATATTAATATTTTGTCAAAATTTATTGAATGTTGGAAAATTCTTTGATTTCTTGGGTTTTAATATCTCATATAAATGGTGACCTATGTTCATCTAAAGTTCAAGGTCGATAAACTAAAAATATATTTTTATATTTTTAGAATATGATTTTTGTTAGTGAGAAATACTGAGTGAAGATGTATTTACTATTTAATTACTTTATAATAATAAGACACCTTTATATGGGATGTAAACAGGTACAATAATTAACTTATTTGAGTCAAAATTCTTTTGAGGTGAAAATTTTATAGAAATTTTACGGATTTTTGTGGTTCATACAAAAATCTATTTGAACCTCCTGTGATTCTAAACTTTAGCTCAAACTTGAAGGATTGAAAAAAGTTTAGAAAGGTATTTTTGTGTGGAGGAAGACTATAGGTACTGTAGTTGAGTCTATCTGAGGCTTTTTAAATTATATAGTATTGGTTAAATATACTTTCTGGCAGTAACAAGTTATCTCATAATTATTTTTTAATATACAAAATTTTAAAATTAATGGAAAAATAAAAATTAAATTTTTGTATTTTTATTACATAACATGTAAAATGTAATATCACTTATATCTTACTTAAACTTCAACTCGAAGTTATAGAAATTAAGTATGATTTTTATTTATTTTTTAGAAATGAGGTTTATTTTGTGTGGGAATACTAGTAGTGATCTTCGGATTTTATAATAACTGTAATAATAATACATATATTTGGAGTAATGTGTGCGTTAAATAATTTTGTCATATAATTTTGAATTTATGATTTATTTAGTGTATTCAACTTGTTTTCGGTATTATTATGCTAATCTTGTCTTTGCATTGAATATCGCATTAGCTATCGTAGAAAAAAAGCTAATATTTTTAATTATTCTCTCTTCTTGTTAGCACGAAGTGGTTTGTGTTGTGGGAACTACATACATATAGGAAGAAATCTAAGCAGTGATCTTCGGATTATTGATTATAGACGTGTCTGATGTTATAGTATACTTGAATAGAGTGTGAGACTGAAACTCGTTTTCGCTCTAGTACAAATTTTAGGACAAAATTAACTGTGAGATTTTGTAGTCAAACACTATAATAAATAAGGCCCACTGTCGAATTCACTATAATGCATAAAAGTCTATAAAAGTGATTGTGTTAATATATTTTTTTTTAGAAAGCTCTCTCTCTCTAGAATGTGATATAGAATACTTAAGGGTGTCTTTGGATCTAACTAATAAATAAGTTGTATATTAACATTTGATTGTAATTTAGTATATGAATCTTTTTACAAGGTCACATAATTATATGAATCTTTATGTTAAAAATTATTTCAATAAATAACTTGATAATTATTTTGAGGTAATTATTATGCTAGATTTCAACTAAAGATGTATATATCTTATTTGTTAAAGTTTGCAATCTTTCTGTACTGTATGATTATTTATTTATATATTTATTCTAAATAAAGGTTTTTTATGTGTGAGAGAATTTAATCATAGTATGGAAGTCCTATACTATACTATAATTACGGGATTTGTAGTAATATTTATAGCCTGTTATTAAGTATATACTTTTATT
Organism: Trachelipus rathkii; assembly: GCA_015478945.1. Taxonomy (NCBI): domain Eukaryota; kingdom Metazoa; phylum Arthropoda; class Malacostraca; order Isopoda; family Trachelipodidae; genus Trachelipus; species Trachelipus rathkii. The sequence goes on from JABUQX010130542.1 coordinate 41,832, forward strand.
AATAGAGTTATAAACAGGGCTATTTAACTTATTTTATTTCCAAAATTTTATCCTAATATAATCATTTTTTATATTATAAAATTTTATTTGTGTAATGCGATTAGTATTTTGCTTAGTATCCTCCTACTTTAATTAAAGTGCTCATGAAGGGAAGTGTTCACAATCTTATCAATTTTTCTTTGAAAGTATGCGAGAGTATCGTACTTACTGAGAGGAGTTCTAAATTTATTCTTTTATTATTTTATCTTAAAAGTGTAACGCCTAAGAAACAAAAGAGAAGCTATTAAAATATTACAAAAACTTAATAAAGAGAGAGAAGGCATAACCGAGTTCTTTTTAATTCGGGGAACTTGAATTTAATTCTTTTTCAATTTTGAAGTAGGTATATAGATTTATCCTATAGTTTAAGAGATAATTTCAGTTCTTAGTTGGTGGGGATAGACTAGGATATGTTAAATATTCAAATATTTGTGTTTTCTAACAACAGCAACTTGTGTTAATTAACAGTTTTGACCCTTATATTTGTGTGATTTGTTGAGGTGTGAGCTTTTCAAAATATTTACATATTTTTTTTTTCGTACTGCTTTCATCTGTTATATTTCAGTAAAAAAAAAGTTGTCTTTCCGCTTCTTGTTGTGGGAGCAACAAACCCTGGAGATCATTCTACGCTGAATACAAATAAAAAAAAAAAAAAACACACACAAAAACAACACTAAATTCAAAAACACAAACAAAAGATGAATTCGTGTTTATTAAAGAAACATACTGGGAATGGGGTGTTGTTAATCACAATATTTCACAACTACAAACTCAGTCATCAGAAGTTTTAGTTCATTAGAGAAGAGTGTCCAATATAAAGTTTGAACTTTTGATTTTGCCAACTGTGTGTACTGAAAAGAAAACAACTTAGCATTTAAACAGCATAATTTTATTTGTTTAAGTTTATTGTGTATTTAAATAAAGCGGGAGTGCTATATCTTGTTTATTAGATTTTTGTTTGATGGGGTTAAATGGTTGAAAAAGCCGAAAAACCTTTCTCAGCTGTAGGAAACACTGTACACACACCTTAGAAAAAATGTGAAGCGTAATGTGATAGTCTTTAACATCAAATTAAGAATTATAAATCATTTAAGTTTCATGTTCATTCATTTTACTCTTCAATGGAATCATGTTCATTAATATTTAATTAATTAATTATTTAATTAATAAATACATTTTTTAAAAATATCAATACATGAGAAGAATTGTATTTGCATATTTATATTGAACAAATTTAAATGGTCTATTTAATTTTGAAAATATTATTATAATTTGTATAACAAAGATTACTTTATTATTTATTAAATACAATTATTTATATATAACTATATATATATATATATATATTATATTATAATATATTTTATATATAATATATATATACTTTTGAGTTTAATATATATATGTACGATCTTCTGTTATATTAATAATTCTATTTTAATAATATTTTTTATTACTATGATATCTTTATATAACTGTAAACATAAGACATATTTTGTGTATGTATATAAAATTTTGGAATAGTAAATATAAATACAAAATTTTTTTTGTTGATTGATATTATAATCCATTATATAAATATATATTATGGCTATATATAACTATATATAATATCCATAGTTTCACTATATGGAATAATATACATATAGTCTGATTCTATATATTATTATATTTAATGAAAAAGAGTATTGATTTTTTTTTTTATTATTTAGTATTTATAGTTTGATATTATTTATATATTTATAAGAACCTAGGTTTTTTTATGAGTATAATTAATATATTAATATACCTAGGAGTGTCTTTCGGATTTTTGAATACTGTTATATCAAACAAATAAGACGTTTTGGAGTTACACGGTCTTAATTAATTTTTTTGTAAAAATTGTGAGAAGAAGTCTTAAAAGATATATTTATATGTCTATATTTTTATGTGGATTCCAAAGCCTCTGGGTTTCATCTAGTATTACAATAAATGCACAGTTAAAATTAATAAGTCGTGTGGGTATCCGTGTGTCGTTAGAAAAAGAAAAGTGATTTTTTTATTTTTTTTTTTTTTTTTTTTTTTTTTTTAATA
>JABUQX010130544.1:0-28878 GCA_015478945.1 Trachelipus rathkii
GTTGTACTTCGTTTAATCGTTTGGGTGTTATGGTTTTACGCATTTATCATTGAAACGCTCATATTTTCGTGCGCCGCTTCGTTGCACCGCCACTCTCTAAAATGTTCATTCCTCATTTTATCAATTCTTTTTTAAAGAGGAAGGTAAGCGACGCTGCTCGATTAATTAATATTCAAGTAAATTCGTATAAAAAACTCATATTAGTTTCAATCGCGAAACAATAAAAATGCATTTGAAAAATTGATTTGTGACAATTGACTCCTCCTACGATGAAACTTTATTTTGTTATCGATATCATCATCGCTCGAAAATTTCATATTAAAATATTAATAATTTTTTCTCATGACGTGATATTTTTTTAGGGGTAGTGCATAGGCTCATTGGGTTGACTATTTGTGCTTTAAAGAAAGGCGTTTACACTGGCTCACTTCGGGTTTAACATTGTTTTTTGGCGGTTAAATCATCTGCACAACGTGGAGACGAAATTGGTCAGTGAAAATGACATGTTTAAAATTAATAGGATATAGAAGATAAGAAGATACATGATAAAATATTAGGTACATTTATACAATTTTATACACATATCTACATTTATGAAATTGGTTTGCCTGAACGAATTTTAGAACAAAATCGTTTTTTTGCAAGTAATTGAATTTTCAATTTTAATTTATTACATTTAATGTATTTAAGAATTAATTCTTTATAATTTATTTAGTAATAGAAGAAATGGATTTTTATCCGGGGAAAAAAGAATTCAAAGTTTTATAATTATCCATGGATATATAGTCGCGAACTATAAAATTTAGTGAAATTTTCTGCAATTCCGAAATGATAAATTTTTCCCCTATGCAAAAGAAAAAAAATCGCGCTGTTTTTGTTCATGCAATCTCGTGCATGCATGACTAAGAAATTCGTTAAGCGAGATATATTAAAATAATTCGCTAAACAAAGGACTTCGGCGAAATTGCTTGGTTTTCTAATAAAATCTTCCTCAATACTACCGAAAATTAAAAATTTGAACATAGTCGATATAGAATCAACACTCACATTGTGAAGCTCATAAGTATTTTTTTTTAACGTTTTCGTTATTCGATATTCCTTATTCGAAGATTTATGTCGTGTGGGACTTTATCCCTTATCAGCAGTGGTTGTGCCCTTCTATCGACAGATCAGCAGACTATCTATCAGTATTCAGTTTCATCACCTATTCCATATGAAGACTTAGTATCTAAAAATTTAATATATATATATATATATATATATATATATATATATATATATATATATATATATATATTTATATATAATATATATACACATACATATATATATATATATATATATATACCATATATATATATATATATATATATATATAACACGAAAGGGCTATGCCGTGAGTGTGGGTCATCGTGATTGATATAAGTGACTATGCGTTTGCAGTTTATAATTAAAAATAAAAAGTTTTCATTGACTCACCCGTAACTTGACAAATCAATTTAAGCGAGTTGTCGAAGAAGTCGTTCGTGTTTTGGTGCCTCATGCTTTCACACATCCTTCGAGTGACATTTTTTCTTTCTCGCAACTGCTAAAAAACAATTTTGGAAGGTCGTGTTCCCCAATAAAGACCGCCACCTATCTAGTTCGAGTTCTCGGTAAACGAAGTATCCAATTCTTTCATCTACTTCATTATTTGTTACGTCGGTGATGAAAAAAAAGCTATTCCTGTCCTGGGTGTTTATTGATTTAGCGAAGTTTGTAAATTTTCCCTTTAAATGGGAATTGTAACCTCTCTTGAAGTTTTTTATAGTATAATTAAATCCTTCGGGCAAAACACCCTTAGAAAGTTTCATTGGTCGGTGAACCTCCTTCACATTTATTCGCAGAAAAGAAACTCTTCGCTCTGTAATCGTGGATATTCCAATCCCGAGTTTTACTGTCACGAAGCAATTATAATTTATTTTTCTTTTTTTTTGGTGTTGAAACAAATGAATAATGTTGGTTCGTCAATTTTCTTTTTTCGCCTCCATGTGATATTCCAGTCATCGATAACGAAGTTTCATTTTCTTCTGACGCTTCAAAGTCTTCGTGAGTTTCCGACCTTAGATCTCTCACCTTAAACGCGCGTAATTTTGAGTGGTATAAAGAGGGGCTTCCATTTACATCTTCAAACTCGTGCAAACAACTCGGCGATCCATATGTTAAAGAAGCGTTTAATTCTTTAAGGCCCTCGTAGAATTTTCCTTTATTGCTGGGATTGCTTGTCGAGCGAACCTTGATTTTGAGATGGTACAGACATCTTTTCAGATTAATTTTAATTTTTCTTGGCCACTTTTTATTTGATGAAGTTCTTACTCCTAAGGTTTGAAATCCGCAAAGATAAAGATATCTTCGCCTTTTTATGAATGAGTCCTTATACACATCGAAGGTGTAAAGACATATTTGGAAATTTTTACAAACTCCTCTTTATCGAGGTCTCTAAATGATATAAAAGTTACCGCCTTTTCGATTTTGTAAACGGTATGCGATAAATAGCTTTCATCATTATTGCTCTTATTTTTATCATCACCATCGTCACTCTGATTAATGTTTTCTTTATTATTATTATTATTATTATTATTATTATTATTATTATTATTATTATTATTATTATTATTATTATTATTATTATTATTTTTGTATAAACATTCTTTTTGAAGGATATTTTTCATATTTGCCTGTAGAAACAAGAATTATTTATACTAAAGAAACAAAAAAAATGTGTAATAAACAGCCCACAATATATTAACTCATCAAACATAGATGAATGCTTTCTTCCATCGCACCTTTTCTCGCGTCACATCGACCGAGACTGATAAATAATCAGGAAGTTGGAAGCATCATTTTATGCATCTTTATTCTTACCTCTGCCAAACTCACATTTCTCTCCTTCAGACATTCGTTTACTGACTCAATCCACTTTTTCTTCGGTCTCACAGCCGGTCGATTACCAACACACTCACCACTATACATCCGCTTAACCAACCGACTGTCATTCATCCTTTCCACATGACCAAACCATCTCAACGTACTTTCATTTATTCTCTCATTTACACCTTTCTTCACACCACATAACTCTCTAAAACGTTCATTCCTCATTTTATCAATTCTTTTAAAGAGGAAGGTAGCGACGCTGCTCGTTAATATTCAAGTAAATTCGTATAAAAAACTCATATTAGTTTCAATCGCGAAACAATAAAAATGCATTTGAAAAATTGATTTGTGACAATTGACTCCTCCTACGATGAAACTTTATTTTGTTATCGATATCATCATCGCTCGAAAATTTCATATTAAAATATTAATAATTTTTTCTCATAACGTGATATTTTTTTAGGGGTAGTGTATAGGCTCATTGAGTTGACTATTTGCGCTTTAAAAGCTTGTTCACTGGCTCACTTCGATCGCTACGCTCGCTTCGTTCGCGAGTCGGTTTAACATCTGCACAACGTGGAGACGAAATTGGTCAGTGAAAATGACATGTTTAAAATTAATAGAATATAGAAGATAAGAAGATACATGATAAAATATTAGGTACATTTATACAATTTTATACACATATCTACATTTATGAAATTGGTTTGCCTGAACGAATTTTAGAACAAAATCGTTTTTTTGCAAGTAATTGAATTTTCAGTTTTAATTATTACCCATCTTGATATTTTTTTTTCACCATGCGATATGTTTTCCTCAAATTTATTTTGGTAATAGAAATGGATTTTTTTATCGTATTCGGGAAAAAAAGAATTCAAAGTTTTATAATTATCCATGGATATATAGTCGCGAACTATAAAATGTAGTGAAATTTTCTGCAATTCCGAAATGATAAATTTTTCCCCTATGCAAAAGAAAAAAATCGCGCTGTTTTTGTTCATGTAATCTCGTGCATGCATGACTAAGAAATTCGTTAAGCGAGATATATTAAAATAATTCGCTAAACAAAGGACTTCGGCGAAATTGCTTGGTTTTCTAATAAAATCTTCCTCTATTCTACCGAAAATTAAAAATTTGAGCATAGTCGATATAGAATCAACGCTCACATTGTGGAGCTCATAAGTATTTTTTTTAACGTTTTCGTTATTCGATATCCTCGCATGAAGATTCGTCATTATGTTGAATACGTCCCTTTCTATCAGTGGTTGTTGAACAACAAATAAATAAATATATATATATATATATATATATATATATATATATATATATATATATATATATATATATATATATATATATATATATATATATATATATATATATATATATATATATATATATATAAACTGCAGAAAGGGAAATTTATGCCGTGAGTGTAGGTCACTCGTGATTGATATAAATGACTATGCGGCGTTTGGAGTTATAATCAAAATAAAATGACTTTGTGAAGCTTACCTGTGTGTTTCCTGAAGCAGACAAATTTAAGCGAGTTATCGTCGGAAAAGTCGTTTCTGTTTTTGGTGCTTCTAACTTCTTTCATACAACCTTCAAGTGACATTTTTTCCTCCTCGCAACAGCTAAAAATCAATTTTGGAAAGTCATTCGTTCTTTCCAATAAAGTTCGCCACCTATTTAGTTCAAGTTCTCGGTGAACGAGGTATCCAATTTTTTCATCCGGTGTATTATTTGTTACGTCGGCGATGAAAAAAAAATTATTTTTGTTCTGGTTGTTTATTGATCTAGCAACATTCGTAATATTTCCCTTCCCATAGTGCATGCTTTCTCTCACGAATATTTTTTTGGTACAATTAATTCCTTTAGGTAAAAAATCCCTTGAAAAGTTCATTGGTTGGTAAACCTCCCTTACTTTTATTCGCAGAAAAGTAATAATTCGTTCAGTGATCTCGGATAATCCCATTCTCAGTTTTACTATTACGAAGCAATTATAATCTATTTTCCTTTTTTTTGGTGTTGAAACAAATGAATAATGTTGGTTCGTCAATTTTCTTTTTTCGCCTCCATGTGATATTCCAGTCATCGATAACGAAGTTTCATTTTCTTCTGACGCTTCAAAGTCTTCGTGAGTTTCCGAACTTAGATCTCTCACCTTAAACGCGCGTAATTTTGAGTGATAGAAAGAGGGGTTTCCATTTACATCTTCTAACTCTTGCAAACAACTAGGCGATCCATGTGTTAAAGAAGCGTTTAATTCTTTAAGGCCCTCGTAGAATTTTCCTTTATTGTTGGGATTGCTTGTCGAGCGAACCTTGATTTTGAGATGGTACAGACATCTTTTCAGCTTGTTTTTTATACTGTTTTCTTGTATTTTTTTTTCATACTCTAAAGGTTTGAAATCCAAAGATTTGAAATCCGCAAAGATAAGGATATCTTCGCCTTTTTTATGAATGACTAGTCTCATATACACATCGAATGGAGTATTGATATATTGAGAAACTTTCACAAACTCCTCTTTATCAAGGTCTCTAAATGTTATAAAAGTTACCGCCTTTTCGACTTCATAAACGGTATGCGAAAAAAAATAGTTTTCATCATTATTGCTATTATTTTTATCATCACCATCGGCACTTTGATTAATGTTTTCTTTAATAATAACATCATTATTATTATTATCACTATTATGGTGACTTTGAGCGACATATTCACTTTGAAGGATATTTTTTTTCATATTTTTTAGCCTGTTGTAAAAACAAGATTATTAATACTAAAAGAAACCAAAAATATTGATAAACACTATTACATTAAATTAATTAGAAAACAGATGAATGCTTTCTTCCATTACACCTACTCTCGCGTCACCTCGACCGAGACTGATAATCAAGAAGGTGGAAGCATCATTTTTATACCGTTGGTCTGACACTTCCAGACACCATGTTATATTATTTTATAAAAAAATATTAAGTGTAAACTTATAATAAAAATGTCCAAAAATATTTTTAGATTCTTCTTCCTTTTTTCTTAGTTTTTTTTTAATATGCGAAAAGCATCGATGCTACGCATCTTTTGATCTTGACGGACCAAGCTTGTTTGCCGAGCGCGGACAAGCCAGCACATTGAGGCTTAGGCTCACTTCGCTCGCTCCGTTTCGCGAGTCGCTTTAAGATCCGTTTTTTGGTGTTTAAACCATCTGCTAAAAGTGAAGGCGAAATCGGTAACGAAAAACATGTTTAAAAATAATAATAGGGAGAATAATATATAACGAAGACCTAAGTTGAAAATCCTATAAAAAATTCAATAATCTTCGGTCAGGAACCAATTTTTTGCAGGGTTTTAGGGTTATGCTATCGAATTATATATCAGTTCCTGACGTAACGTCTCTATAAGAACTATTATTACGTCGGTCTCGTCGAAAGCTAATATGCATCAATATAAGTGATGTGCTAAATGGGTGGTTTCAGTTCAGTTGTTTTATCATTTGTGCTAGTTTGTCTCACTGGTTGGCCACTGTTGGGTAAGAGCGCATATCCCTTAGGTCTTATGATGGTGGACTTAGGCAATGATTGGGGAATCTGGGGATTTTCTAGTTCATGGTGTTTCTTTGTACGCTTGTGTCTAGATGTGTTTCTTAATGAAATCGACAAACTCACATAACTAATTTATAATATATATATGATATACATAGTTTTATTTATTATAATATATATAATTATATTATACTTTGCTTATTATATAAGTATTCGTTAGTTTATGATGGATATTACTATACCCTTATGTACAGCTATACATACTATCATGATACTATAGAATACATGTTATTATGTCTATTATAGCATCTATATTATTATATATATTTATGAGTTATTATTACTTCCCTATAGGTATTATAACTCTATCTTTATATTTTACACACATTAATATAAATTTCTTTACTCTCTGCAAGTATATTTATCACTTCCGAATTTGGTCTCATATTTTGCATTTGTACAAAATATATTTTATCTTTATATATATATATTTATATATATATATATATATATATATATATATATATATATATATATATATATTATATAGATATATATATATACTTATATATATATTATATATATATATTAAATATATATAATATACTTTCCCACGAGTGCCTTTATTTAATACCTAGAGAGAGAACTAATCTTAGGTTATCGTTTGATGGCCTGCTAGTTAGACCGTGGTCGTCATATACTGACGTTATGGTATGTGTGCATTGATATATAACTATACTATAATGTGAGTTGAATACTAATCTTATAATATCTTCTATATTTATTAATTATATCTCTATATATGTATACTCTATTATTATATATATCTAACATATTTATTAACTATATCATATACATCGCTAAAATTTTGTCTAAAATCTTTTCACCATATATTCTCTTTGTTTTTGCAAGCTGATTCTGTACTTTTATTGTCTCTTCTACTTCGTAATTAAATGTATCTTTTATATCTTTCATTTTAATCTTTAAATCGATACCCAAAGGTGCTAAAACAATCTTAAATATATTAAGTTCAATCATCAAAGATCTGATTTTTACTATCTTATTTACATATATTATATAGAATATATATTTATCATTATATATATATTTAATATATTATAATCTATAATATATATATATATACTATTATATTTACTATTATATCTATAATATAATCTCTTCTCTATATATATATATATTTTCTTATGTAATTTTATATATATATATATATATCCTATTTCCTATATATATTATTCTATCTATATAATTATATTAATATATAATATATTTAATATATTATTATTTCTTACTATATTAGTGATATTATATTGTTCTATTACTTTATCTGGCCAGATTGATCCTATCTAGTTTGATATTATCGAGTACTGTATGTTACGCAGACTCGTAATATTTTAACTGATTCAAACAACGTAAGGGAAGTTTATTTAAGAGATGTAGTATTCTGATATTGAAAATTCAGATACCGTTGAAATGATTGCTCTTTGCGTTGGAGGATGAGATTTCTCGCGTAAGATTTCAATTACTCGTCAGTTACATAAATTAAGTTGTGGACATAAAAATTGTTGCCTGCTTATGTTAGAGGCTGCGTGAAATAGTTTCTGCCGCTTCATTACATTGAGCCCTGAATATAGTTCTAAAGGTAGGTATGTTTTTGCATCAAAATTAATGTGAGTATAAATGTGTTATTTTGTAAGATTTTTTAGTGAATACTACCATTCGGTTGTTTCAGTATTATAAAATATCTATATGAGACACACTCGGATTTCAAAATAAATTTTTTGTTGAGATTTGCGAGGTAATCGTTTGGATCCCTAGTCATAAAACGTATTTAACTTCGTGGTATGTTTTGATAATCTCATTTTTGGCGTATGGGAGTTCCTCCTTATGAGGTTCCCCTGTTCGTATGGGGATGATAAATAAATTTGTTCAGACATTGGGAAATACTCGTAAATTTAGCGAGCGGAATCGACCCAATCTATGATGATACTTTGGCTACATTTAGTAAGGTGTCTGTTTATTACATTTAATCCAGATACACAGTTGCTTATAAAAATATGTAGTTTGTTTTTTTAGTTACTTTTTTGTAATGTTTTCGTCATTTTCGAAATATTAGTTATCCCACGAATTTTAAATTTGCTTTTAATAGATGTGAATAGTTTAGAGTAAATAAACTTTGATTGTCTTTTCTAAATGTCTCTTAACCGAATTTGTGATAGATCTATATGCAAACGGATAGTTTTTATTTTTAAACAGTGGTGTTTGCAAGTGCAAGAAAACTAGGTTTGGGTACGATAGTATAGAAAGTGGCATTATTGATCGAGTCTGATCTCATATATTTGGTTGAAGGGTGATCAATTAGGAACCATCTGGTTGTTGTTTATTTTTTTACAACAAATTCCTTTACTTTATTGCAACTTTGTTTGGTAGCTTTTGAGTTTTATCGAGACTTTGTTATGTTGTCGGGAATTATACGGTTTATAACATTTTTTTTTCTTCTTGGTAATTGCTGAATTCTTTAGGTAATTAGTCAAATATATTTTTGACTAAACTCATATTTTTACGTGTTGTCTTTTTATCTTTTACTTATATTTTTATGATTCTAGACTCTGCAAATGATGAAAAACAGTGAGCTTGATAATTCTTAGGACATAGTTTATAATTTAGTTTTCAAAACAATTGTAGTTGTTATGGTCTTTACGTATTTGTTAAAGTTTATATTATTGACTTTAATAATTCTTCTTCGAATTATTAATCATATATTAATACATAATATATGGATTATATTAATGATTGGTGAAAATTGGCAGCTCTAAGTTTGTTTATTTGTCTTTACGTTTGTTTCGTTTGTTTCTTTTTATCCGATACATAAGAAGGGAGATAGAGGAATATACGAAAATTATACTATATATATATTACCACTAACATTAGTCTTCTATTAATTTTGATGTGTAATTCTGCATGTTGACTTAATATTAGTTTAGAGAGAGGTCGAGAGAGTGGCAATGACCAAGACAACTTAGTGCTTGTCGTGTAATTATTTAAGTAAGGTTTCAAGTAAGACTACACTCTTTTGGACTTTTTATATTGTTCATCTCTATCTAGTATCGTTTTTTTATGGAGGGTTAACATTTAGGGTAAATAGGTATAGAGTTTCATGATACATCGTTAGTTTGTCATTAAAAATTGTTAATGAAATTCATTTATCAATAATTTTATCTAATAATATTAAGTATATGGCTTTTTAGGAGAACAAAATATTGCGCTTAAAATATTTTATTCGTTTTTTATTCTCTGCTCAATTCTAATTTTTAGAAGGTATATCACTTGCAAATGAAACACGAAAAAAGAAGTCTCATTCTCGTTCTAAGGAAAAAGAAAAAAACTTTGGAAAACCATTAAACGTATGAACGAAAAAGAAAAGCAGAAGCTTCTTGTTGCAGTAAGGGATATTAAATCACACAAGGGGGGTGAAAGTGATGCATCAGCTTCATTTTCCTACACTCCGGGCTCTCCTCCTTTTCAAAATCATCTTCAAAATCTGTGTAAATTCCAAACACATCTTGCGTCAACAACAGAAAAATATGGTTAAGAATCCATGCTCGTAATGAATCATAAAAAAAAGATTAAAGTAATCGCATTTGATAAGGGTCAACTTAGTTTGGTGGAGAATCATATCATAATATTCATATATTATTAAGATAATTCATTGCTTATTATCGATAAAAATGTTGAGTCTACAGCGGTTCGTAGATTTTAATTTATTACTTAAATCTCTATATTACAACCGAATATCAAAATTTCAATTTGAAATACTATTAAAGATACTTTAAAAATAAAATATATTCACTCTTACACATCAATTGTATTTGCTTATATTTAGTAATAGTTTCTATATTATATTATATAATATATACTATATCTATTTAATATATATATATTTTATCATAATATATTTTATCTTATATTATATTTCTATATTTCTTACTTTTATATATTTTCTAGTATTTACTTCTACATTTTTCTATATATCTCCTTGTGATTTGTAATGAAATGTTTTTAATTTTCTAACATTCTAACTTGAGAAAAGTTAGGTTATTTGTATATTTTTTAAAAATATTTTAATGTCAAATTCGGAATTTGAAGAAGGTCCCCATCTAAGTATTTCTTGAAAATACTTAAAGTTAACAGAAATGTTATTTTGAACTTGAAATTTTTTATGATAAAAATTGTCAGATAGCTTATTAGATCTAATCGTTGAGTTTTACTTAATCATTACTATAATATTATACTATATAGTATTATATATTTTTATAATTATTATATATTTTTATTATAGTATATATATATATATTATATAGTATACTATATTATATATATATTATTTACTTATTATACTATATATCTATTCCTTTATATTATTATAGTATTATATTTATTTATATATAATATTAATTATATATATATAGATTATATAATATTATTATTCTCTATTATATATTATATATTATATATATTATATAATTTTCACTATATTTATATTAGGTTTATATATTTATAGTATATATATTTATCTCTTATTTCATTATGTATTATTTATTTTTATATTATTGGTTATATTTTTAGTTATAGTACTATATTTTTTACTATACGTATTTATAATTATATATATATTTTTATATATATTATTTAAAAGGATATTATATAGCATATATATATTATTTATTATTTTTCATATATGTGTGTGGTTGTGTTTGTAGGTGTGTATTGTGATGTGTATGGTGTGTCGCGGTTTCGTAACCTTATAGTGTACCGGCAGTGTTTCTTTAACTTTTTCTCATGTCGCGGCTTTCTCTGTTTGGACTAATTTCAAGTTTCGGCCGAAGATCACCCATGTTATGAATTTTTAAAGAAGGGTTTTACGAATTTATAAGAATAGGGTCCTATTATTCTAATCAGTAAATTGCAATAATTATATGCATCGAGCTTGAATTTTTCAAAATATTAGATGTATACTTCTGGCATATATATTATATCTATATTCTATATTTATTATTATATTATATCTTCTATTATATATATATATATGAATCAGTATATATATCTATATAAGTTTTTTTGAGATTATTTATTGAATTATTAATTATATATATTATATTATATATTATATACATCATAGGTATCTATTTAGGTATGGGTGTTATTGAAAATTTTTTTTTTTCTTAAAGTTCGGTAAAAAAAATTCAAGTTGAAGAACAAGTAGGTTATGTTAAGCTTTTAAAATATAGGAGGAGAGATTCTTGGAATTAGTTCAGAAGGCAGTTCTAACTTAACTTTTTTTTAACTTGGAACATGTTTATTTGATACTTATTAATTCCTTGATTATATAATACTTGTTCGGCGAAAGTATTTAGATCAATACGGAGGTTTTACGCGGGTATATAATGATAGGTATTGGTATATAGGCTAGTTATATATTTATATAATATATATATTATATAGTGATATATAGTTTACATTTATATCATAGACTATTATATATATATATATATATATATACTAGTATATATATATTATATACATATATTTATTAGGTAGGTAATTGTGTAGGTACTTTGTGTATATTTGTAAAGATTATTAGTAGTAAAATAAATAATTTCAGTTATATATAATATATATATATATATAGGATAGATGGTCAATTATATATATATTTTAAGAAAATCTGAGTGACTGGGAGTTTTTTGGAGTAACATCTACGACGGAATTACTGAGAAACCTACAACTGCACCCACGAATATACAGTCGGAGGAGGAAGAGGGTGGGAGAGCATTTTCCGACAAAGGTGAAAACACCTCGTTTAAGAACAGGGAAATAAAATGTTATTTCTGCTCTAAGGTGGGTAGGGAGACAGCGCCATTTAGTTAATATTGTTTCCTATCGTTAACTAACTTCGCTGTTCCTAATAAGTTGTATTTTTTATTTATATTAATAGGTCATTCACTGGTCGCTAATGGTACGCGGACTTGAGATCAAAAGTCACGAAAAGGATAGGGTCAGGCCAAACGGTGAAGGAATCTGGGTCTAATAAATGCGAAGAGCAGGTGGCATTTTACACATTGAGGGATAAAACTTCGGGTCGGGCTTTATGCGTAATATGCAATAAAATATTTACCCACAATGGAAATCACGTGAGATCTTAGGCACAAAAATTAATCATCCGACGAAGAGAGCTTAAAGAAACGCTAGACCGACCGTAATAAGGGGAACAAAATTAAATCAAAGGTAGAGATCAAGGATAGCGATGGGTGGCGAAGGTTTGAGCGAGATGACTTCGAAGACCGAAAAAAGTATAAGTCAGAGATGTTGTTCCTCGTGGTGAACACTACCAGGAATAGAAAATGCCATGGGATTAAGAAAATATACAATGCGATGGTTCTAAGGAAAAACACGGTTCTAGTACGAAGGAGCTTGCTGAGATTCGCAAAACATCCGAAAAAATACTAATCGACGTGTTTTTCGCGCATTGCGGTCCTGAATCACAAACGCCATTTTTCTGCCCAAAAAGCCGCCAAACTCTCAATCATATATTCGGACGTGTTGGGCCTGGCGGGAGTGACGACGTACGGGAACTGCAGAACATATTATTTGGGTATCAATTTACTACTCATACTCATGTGGTCGAAGAAAAGCACTGCTTTTCGCCCGAACTACCATTTGACGATGAAAACGGACGGGGACGTATTTTGTCAGGGTTTCGAATTGATCCTGATGACCTGAAACTAAAAAAAGTATCTTCAAACTATCAAGTGAAAAAATTTCTAAAGGGGTTCATAGCCGCGAGATACCTTATTTCAAAAATTATTTAGCTTCTAAAGGCGACGTTCCAGCCTGAGAAAAGAAAGAAGGACGCGAAAAATGATTTTTAGGAGCAATATCGAAAAAGTGTATGACATAATTTTCTTGCGGAAATCCGGAACTCAACGTACCTCATCGACGGGAACATTAACTCCAAGACCTATTCGCCAGCCATAATAAGGTGAATAAATCGTCGGGTATGGTTTTACATGTTTGACCGGCTTGTTCTGGGAGGTCCGGTATCGAGTTGCTTAAGATCGTAATTGATGAGTACTTAGTATATTTATTAACATAGTAGAAATCTCTGTGAGCGAACTTGCGTTGTCGCTCAGGGCACCAAGTCTCAGCTGATGCTGTAGACTTTTAAAAAATAACTCTTTACGCACTAGAATTTTGCGAGAAACACAAACTCAAGTATGTAGGGTACCGACACATCTTAATCCGAATTGGTACTGTAAACATCGCGCTGGACGCTTTACCGTGAATGCGATCGGTGCGACTACGTTTCTGGAAGAAGCGAAGCGAGAAATGGCCAAAAGGAAAGCGTTGAAGAGGAAAACAACGAGTTAGAAGATTAATCAACGATGGACACCAAAAATTGATTGTGATTTATTCGAACCCTCAGAAACCTGTTGTTTTTAAGCTTCTCTTAGGCGTGGGCTTTTTATCGACTCAAGCTGCTAGGCAACGCCTATGTAAAATTACCTGTCGACGTGCTGATATGCAAAAAACAATTCACCACCATCGTCCCAACATGAAAAGGGCACGATCCAACGGAAACGGCGGTTTTAACCAACCCTTGAGCTTCGAAAAAACGTTCGCCCGCTTAATGTGTACCAAACGAGAAATACAGCGGAGTAATACTTATAAGCTACTATATTAGCACGATATTTCCCCCTCCCCCATTTGGAGCAAAAAAGAAATACCTATTATGAAACTTGAGAAAAGGTACATTATGCTTTTCTCAGGTTTTTTCGCGTAGTCATTTTTCTAAAAGATCGGCTAAGATATTTAGCGTAATAAGCGTGATAGAGAAAAAGTACAGTGGGATTGGTGGTTTCTTTTTTTTTTGTAAGGATATGAGTAAGGGGTCACGATTGTAATGATCCTATTTTCATCGATGGTAACGATGTCGCCCTGATATGATATGCACCAGTTTTGAATTGTCTGATTGTGCGGCTAACACCGAGAGCGCTACATCGCTAAAGCATCCGATGAATACTGCAGATGAGTCATCCGGATCCGCACCGAATAAACGCAGATTGTCACCAGGACGATTCGTTCTTTTGTTTTTTGTTTTTGTGTGTTTTCTTTGTGCTTTGAAGAGGATGAAGTAGCCGGCGATAAAGTTCCAGAGGAGTCATCCGAACAGAAGATGGTCGATAAAGTACCCGTTGAAAAAATCGACCGATCGCCTGTGGAATCATTCGTGTGTTTCAGCGAATCGATGAGGAACGCGAATGCCAGAAGTTGTCTGAAAATTGTGAATGATAGGAGGAGATACGCGGCTTATTTTACATCGACGCTAAATATATTTGCTCCAAGTTCTGTGAAGTCGAATCCGTGAAACCATCACTTGCACTGCTAAAGTAAATGACATGCAAGAAGGTCGTAACATCAATTATCGAAAAAAAAGAACCGCTGGATAAGGAATATAACCGTAAAGTGAGTACGACAAGGGAAAACGAAGCAAACAGCGGGAGCGCTTAATAAAATTGAAGAGGCGGCGGATTCATGGCCAAAAAGCATCTGTTGACATATTCGATCAGATATTCGGTATTTTGCGCTGTTTCCCTCTTCCTTCCTCTTCTAATTTGCGATGCTTAAAAATAGTGTTCACGGAAGCTAACTCGACGGTAAGATTATTTCATTTGACTTTATTGGTCTGCCCGCTATTTCTATATATAATTATATATATAATTATATATATATCATTAAGTTATTTATATATATATTTATAGTATATTATATTATATTGGATATATATACTATATATTATTCGTATTATCATATATTACTATTATTTCTTATTTATTATTTGAGTCTATAATTATTAATTTCATGTATTATTATATAGGCCTATAATACTATTACTATATTATATTATCATATTTTTAATAACGAATTACTAATATGTATATTATATTATAATACTATTTAGTTGACTATATATTTTAATCTTACCTAGTTTATAGGTTGAAGTGGTACATATATTAGTATCATAGTAAGTATGGATCATAGGTTCACGACTTGTTTTCGTTGTTAGTTATTGTTATTATGTATATTATTAGTTTATATATAATTTGCTTTCTACTGATATATTATAACTATTTATTATATATATTATAAGTACTATTTCTGCATAGTTTTTTATGTGTTAGTAGCTTAGTACTATGGTTTGTATATGAGTTATATTATGAGCGTGATTATATATTTTATGAGTATTATAGGTATTATATTATATATATTTTATTAGGTTATTGGTGTTATATATAGGGTGTACTATATGGATGCCCGTTTTTCGTTTATCGATTATAGTATAATAGGGTAAATATTTATCTCTTAGTCAGCTTTATATTTTTATTTCGTTTTGTATACTAGTACTATTCTGCGATATATGACAGAGAAGGACGATTCGATGTCAATAGATATGTCACAACAGCCTTCTACCTCAACCCCACAGCCACATACGTTTTCTGCAAGCAGCATGCAGTTTTATTATCCACATGTGCACTTTCTCGAATCCGGTGGTGATGACGATGATGAGCAAGAAGCAGATGCCGAATTAAGAGGTTAAATAAATTCTTTAGTAAAATATTTTTTTATAGGTATTTAAATAATTTGCATTGAAATGGGATAATATTCATTAATGGAAAAATTATTTTTTTAGAGACAAACGAGCGAGTCATCACCTCCAAAAAAAAATGAAAAAAAACATAGATGAGATGAATAATTTTGTACAATTTAAAGCAAATTCACAAACTAAAACTATGATGGATCTAAGATCTAGTGAGAAACGAGAGATAGCGAGATCCTACCGAGAGGAGAGATATTTTTTCCTTTTGAACTGTTCGATAACTGAAATCAAACATTTAATGATTATATTCAGCAGACATGTTATTTAAAAGAGCCTGAGGGGCGGAGAAATCTCAGTTTATTATCCAACCACAAGGAACCTAGGTAAACAAAGAAGGATGTACTGCAGTCAATTTAGACCTTAGAAGCACCGTCAGATCCTATATACATTTTAATCTCTGAAATAAAAATGATTCAAGGAGATCTCGAGGGAAATTATCTTAGAATATGATCGCGGGCAAATAGATGAAGGGTGTTGAGATTGTTTTTAATTGGGTGACAGTAAGGATTCTTTTTAACTTCTCTATTTCGTGTGTCGATCAAGAGGTGTTAGATATTAAATGGTAAATAATAAATAAGTTTTAATAATCATTTATAACATATTTTTATCATTTACATATCAATGGTTTTTTTAAAATAAAGAACATTCCAATATTGTTTTTGTTTTTATTTCTGGAATTTCCACCTGTTGCTCGGTGGTACAAATACAATTTTACAATACCGTAGTTTATTCGTCATTCTATTGGTTATTTATATTAGTATTAAAAATCACTATTCGAAAATTCTTTGTGATAAATAATTTATTTAATAACCGCTAGGGTTTAATCACTATGGTCTTTATAGAACAAAATCGAGTCCAATACCAAGAATATTTACAATACCAGTTCTAGGTTAGTGTTTGATTTTATTGTCGGCACCCTTTACAAGACTTGCTTATATCCTCCGCGTTATAAATTACTGGGTTTCTTTATTTCAATTCCATCTCCATATACATTCAAAAATTTTTGTAATCTTGCTTCCAAGTATAAATTCACATCGATGAACTTGACCGGGACGGATGAGGTCAAAGGTTACTGCAAATTACCTTATCCTCGCCTTTTACAGCTAATTATTCTTATATATCTCTACAAAAACATCAAGAAGGTGATTTATAAATTGAATTAAAAGTAATTAAGGTCGTCCAGCGCGAACCTCCTATAAATAATTGATGTCTCCGCATCGACTTATTGCTACTGAGGAATCACTTTCGACTAGTGTATATAATCAGGAGGAATCAAAGTGATAAGAGGATCGAGAATTATATGGCTTTGAATTCACAACAGACGAAACACATACCTACTTAAGGAAACTAGTGTATTCCACATTGAGTTCCGGCGCATCGAATCAGAGGATGGAGAATTGATGCCCTCTTTAGCACTGAGTCTTTATAGAGTAGTCAATCGCTCTGGTTTATATTTTGGTCCATATATTTATTTTAGATGAGATCGAGTTATCTTTTTTAAGCAAGATAAGTACGTAGAAGCGAGTCGTGAAATTGTAAACGTCGTCGAGAGACTGCTGTAGGTTAGATTGCGGTCGTTATTTATATACCAGTTCATATAACGGGCTCGC
Source organism: Trachelipus rathkii (assembly GCA_015478945.1). Classification (NCBI taxonomy): domain Eukaryota; kingdom Metazoa; phylum Arthropoda; class Malacostraca; order Isopoda; family Trachelipodidae; genus Trachelipus; species Trachelipus rathkii. The sequence goes on from JABUQX010130544.1 coordinate 17,799, forward strand.
TCGCGAGGATTCGTCACGAGAAGAGTGTTTTTCATGGGATACGGAATGAAATATTATACATATGTATTTTTATTATTTTGTCGAAATGAGACTTGCAATACCAGGATCATTTTCTACACGAAAGAATACGTTTTGTATGAACATATATAACATATTGAACAGCATTTTACCTTCGAGAAAGCTCCGTTTGCAGTCCAAGCTAGCTTACCTGCAGTATGCCGAATTATCTAATCCAGTGTATCTCATATTTTATTTCGATTATCGCGCACCCTTGGACTAGGAGTTCACGTGATCCTCTGCACGAAGTACACCACCCAATCTGTTAGTATTCTAAACAGATAAGACTATCAATATATATTAATAATTTATACGGGTCTATCATTGGAATTAAGAAATCTATCTAATAATATTTAAGCATAAGATTCACACAGCCCATGCCAACATAGCATTCCAGCGTATTTTGCCTCTGCTAATATATGTAACTTGGATATCATAAGCATTAGAGATATACATGCACACCGAACAGAGTTTTCTTTTAAACACAGTGCTGGACAATTTCACACAATTGGTCGATCACACCTATATTTTTATTAATAAATGATAACCTTACTATCATTGGCTTGAGTATTGTAACACATGTAGTGACTCTAACACTTTTCGGAAGAGTTCACCCCAGAGTCGCGTCGAAGCCCTGCCAGACCTCGCCAAATTGTTTGGGAGCAGCGGTCATACAGGACAGATTTTGAAGAATAACACTGGTTTTTTTCGAGATCGATAAATCAGTGGGATCGGTAATAGAGGTTGAGAGAGTTGTGCATAATGCTCGTACTATTTTCAGTAAGGTTCGAAATTAACATATATGTATTGACGATCCGAAAAAGCTTTTTTCTCTTCACCATCTTTGTTTCTTAACGCGTGATTAAACACTAGATTTATATATTAACTACAATCGTTATTCTTAACATATTCATTTGCTCGTATATTCGCATAACGCACCAGACTTGATAGCATGTATCTGTCGAGCCAGATCACGAGTGAATCGTCTCGATTTGCTCGAATCGCCGTATCTGTCGCGCGATGGCAGAAATCTGATAGGTCTGCTTGCATTATTCATTTTTAAATACAATCTTAGTACGCGAATACATCAATTTTTAACAACAAGTTTTAAGTAATGTTCGTTATGCATTAGGAATTTTCTTGTGCTGTAACACAGAGTTTGTTGAATTATACCTTGAATTTAATGATATAGACAATAGAAGTAAACAATTTTATTGTTAATATTAAGGAGCGGAGTTATTATCGATATATGGGCACCTACTTTACTCCTTCTTAGGTTAGCCCCAGGTAAGAGGGAGGCTTTCTATGCTAAGGCGCGTAATTTATATTAATACTTCGTATGGTTGTGGCTCTTTGCTCGAAATGGTGCTGCAGACGTGGTGATAGAACTAGAGCTGTGCAAAATGTCGCACTCACTTTTTTCTATCAAGAGAGTCACCAAAATGGGTAGGAAAATTTCTTCGGAAATCGGTCAATAGGATTTTTGGCCATGCCACTATACGCTTGTTAAGGTTTACGTCAGGTTCTGTACCTCTGAACGCTTTTTTATATAATGCGTTTAGAGATTATTGTTTAGGTCTCTTTTGACAAAGAGCAAGTATCAAGGAAGATGGAGCCAAAAATATTCTTCACAGAAAATCGGATCTTATGAGAGACAAGATTGGTTTAGCCGGAACTATTAGTGTAGGATATTAATTCCCTTTGTGGTCGATGCCATTGGACGCATTGGCATCATTTATTAGTGGTATTTATGAACAAGGGAATCGAGAGATTTATATATAAATACATAAAATCATATGTTTATTTTAAATAAAATCCTCTAAGAGATACATCTTTGCGTTTAACCACATCCATTTGCGATCTTCAATCTGGGGCTTCTGTGATTGAGCGGATCAGTGTTAGTGATGCTGAATGTAAGTAACACTAAGGGCATTAAGGTTGGATTCTAGAAAGAATTGATAATTAGAGCCTTCTATCTGTCGGTAAGAAGAAGTATTTCCGCCACTTGACACCATAGCCTTTTTTGGGTTCGATATGGTGCCGTCGATTGAGGATTTTGTTGCCTGGCTAGATCTTAGATCGAATAAAGGTAGCTGCTCTCGTCGTAAACTCTTTAACTGTTATGAGGATTGTTATAGTGCGTTTTGAATATTGAAAATAGAAGATAAATAGGAATGGGAAACTCACAATGAAAAAAGGGATTGCCGAGAGCACGTATCCGACATGTATTGGAGGACATATTAGAACAGATGAAGGAGTGAATGAGGAATAGTGATGGTATGAAGATATATCAAGTAGTGATTTATATGTTCGGTTGATTCAGCGAGCGAGGTGGAATCAATGTTAGTATAATTGGATATAATAACTATTTTTTTACCAAAGGATATTAAATGAATTTAAATGAGAGTCCATAAAATAATTAGCGTAACGACACGTGTCTCGTGTGTAGTGTTGTTCGCTATGTATTAATTGGTGTATCTTTTTTTTATGATCTTACCTTTTTCTCATATAGCGTTTAGTCGACTGTAAGATTTTCTTGGATTATTTTGTAATAGTTCCATGTCTTTTGTGTGCCTGCAATTCATTTTTAGTAGAAACATATTCACTTATCTTTTGATTATTAGAATCAAAATGAATTTCTTGTCCGCTTTTTGAGTAAATAATGATTTTGTTTGAATCACGCTGTCCAAATGGCGCTAGTAAATTATCTGAATGGTTTCCTCGTACATTGAAGATTTAGAGATAACGGTGTGACTTTTAATTATCTATTCCTTCAGAGAACATGCGAATTTTATATATTCAACTTTCCTTCGCTTTTCTAGCAAATTGTTTGATCAATGTGTTATTATAATAATAGCGTGGTAGGTGGATGAATTTTATGATTTAACTGGGCTACGTCAATTATTTATAGCAATCGTATATAATTTGGGCCGATTAATTAGCATTCCTAATTTTATTTATACGAAGTTTGCTGAATTCTTAATCGTGACGAAGCATTATATTTCTTCATATTATTTTGTCCGTGCGTTTATATAATTCGAACTGAGAGACTAATAGTAATAAGGTGATAATTTATATTTATGTTTATTATTATTTTGAAGAGAGAGTTTAATATAATGATTGGTCTTGTAGGTTTATATCATACTTTTAGGCGTTGTTTCCTCCAATCTGGCACAAAGATTTATAATATGTATTAGGGTTGGAGGCATAATTATGTCGAGGGTTGTGTTTCTCTATTTGTCGACATTTTGTGATACATTCTTGAACATATTCACTCTTAAAAACAACCAACACTAGAACCTTAATTTCGATCGTTAATTTATGCACACCTTAAGAAAAAGTTGAATATAATCCTAGTAAATAATGTTCATCATCTACACTAATTGGCAATTTTGAGTTTTAGAAGAAAGATAAAAGCACATCAATCAAGAATTGTTCTAACTAACTTTAAAAAGACACGTGTGCGGAAATTCTCTCATTCATTGGAATATAAAACGTTATGGAGGTTCGGAGACGTCTGATTTTTTTCACCGGTCCATTATAAAGCAATGGAGAGCCTTATAGTGCAAATAAGAAAAAACTTCCTCTGGGACTCATATGCTATAAAAAAGACTGTTTATATTTTCCTTTTTATTTGCACATGAGTATAATCTCAGTATTTTTAGACAGATTTCTCAAATGGAAATCCTCTTCATCCATAACTACCAATTTAGATACTGGCATCAGACAGCGACTGTTAATAGATAGAATTTTTTTAAAATGAGACCTTTCTAAAGTTGTGCGATTACATTATATATAACCTAAAATTATTAGATTATGAAAATACATTGAAAATTTACCAAGTTTTTTTTACTAAAATAATTGTGTTTATTATTTATATCTCTACATAACTTGCTTCTAATCTGTTTGCTACTGCAACTATTACTATCTTTATTATATATATATATTTATATATATATATAGTATATATATAGTATATAATATAGGAGTTGGAGTTGAGTACGGGATGTGATATTGAGTGACGGTGGATTATTACGTTTGACTTATTTTTACATTAGGATATTTTATTACTCTTATATCATATTATATTATCTCTATTTCTATATTATATATAGTTTCTATTTATATTTCCCAACAATTCAATATATAGTACATTTCTCTTTATTTTATATTATTATATCTCACTCATATAAAGAATGTAAGAAGAGGAAATGGTTAATAAGTGTAGTAATTGTATGATGTGTAATTCTACACTATCACCTCCTTATTGTTACTTATAAGGGCATTCAAAAATTAAAAATCACGAAATTGTATGTTGGTTTGCTTTTAGCGCAGTTCTCTGTTTTTGGACATTTTTAATTCGATGGTGACAATGTGTAACTATACTATTATACTGGTCATATAGACCTTATATACTTATATTAAAGCTTCATAATATCTCTATTTATATTAGAATATAACTTATAGGTTTAATTATATATATATATATATATTAATATAATATATTATAATATTATTATATTTAAGTAAGGTTAGTCACAGGGGTATATAGGTATTAGGTATATTATTTGGTATTTATGTATTGTCTATAACTAAAACCGTTTTATTACTCTCTTATTATAAAGATAGAAAGATTTATTTTATGTTATTTTTAATCATACACTCAACTAAATCTTACTGATCTGCAGAGAGTTACGTTAAGGGAAAGATTTATTTTCAGATAATACAGAATTATGAAATCTAGTTTAACGTTAAAAATGGTGTGCTTGTTATATTAATAGATCTTCGCCGTTGGATTTCAACATACTCCCAAATAATTAGTTTATACCTTAAATAAATTTACTGTTTCTATAAGGTAAATGATTTTGGATTCTATAATCAACTTATGTGTATATATAGAGAGTTGTGTTTGATCTTTTGGCTATGTATTTTTTTTTGAGTGATGTCGGAATAATCTTTGTTATGATAATTAATAAAAATTACCAGCTAAATCATCAACATTAATCTTCTTTGTCAATGGGCAGAACAATCATCGAGAGCGTTATCATAGTTATCAGAAACTGGATATTTATATTCAGTGGAGATTATATATATGCAATTGACGCTGTAAGAATTTTTGACTGGAATCCCGTTCTCACTTCTCTGTAAAAGACGTTATTCTAATCGCCATTGTAGTTTGGAAATTGTGTCATACGTGCTAGGTCTTTGTTTGTCAGATGTCGCATTACTCAGCGTTTATCCTAGGATCTTGATTGTCGGAGGAAACATATGATTTGTGATTGGTGGAGATTTTTGTCTTAATGTTTGGGGCAAAGGAGATAGTTGTTGTGCATATATAAACAATATTGTCAGTCGATACTAGGTATACGAGAGAGATAAACACTAGAATGAGTCAGCAATATAGATGTTTGCCTCAGAGTCAGAGGTTAAGATATTAGATGCTCAATTAAGAAACATTGGATTGGGATTAATTTATTTTTACAAGAATACTCTATTTAATTACTAGTCGCCGGTTTAATGTACGCATCTGTTAGGAATGTCCAAACGACGGTCTGAGGTTTTGTCATTGACTGTTACGTAATTGTTAAATATGAGATATTTGATTAATTCTTTATTTTAGATATGAATTCTTTATCGCTATACTCAATTTAATATGCTAAAATTATATTCTTTGATTTTGATTTTTATATTTCTTTTTACTTAATTTTTTTAGAAATGATATTCTGCAGAATGGAGAAATAGGTTTGTTGAATGAATATAATAACGCACTAGCAGAGAAGTTATACAGGACGAACGTTTGTATGCTTTGTGTTCATTTCTTTACGTATATTTTACAAAAAGAGAAAGTTAAACTATCCTTCAAGAAATTTTCTTTTAGAAGGAAGAGATAACTCGCTACCCTGGACCATTTAAGTCCTTTATTTACGTATTCTAGTCATATTATACTATATTCTATACTATCTATTATCCGGGACCTGAGTCACCACGAACTCTTTACTTTAGCCATAGCTAAATGTAGATAACTATACTATAACTACTATATACCTGCATAATATCTAAATACCATACAACGCTAGCGGGGTATTCTATATATATACTTTATTTGTCACCTATCTGGTGTAGGAATTACCCCTTTTTCTACTTATTGTGGATACTTGCAGAGGGTATTACCTCTTAGTTTATATATACTATATTAGTGTGAGCCTCTATTACTTCCTGTCTTTATATATATTCATCATCAGTTTTACCACCTACTTTTTATCTCGAGGCTTATCGTACCTATACCGTATTACTATTTATATACTATCTAGCTCCCGGCAACTTCCAGCCTCTTTAGTTGATTTGTTGAGGTTCGTACACTCCTAACCTCTCTATAGTACAACATACTCACTGCAAACTTTAAAGGCATCCGGTTTGTGTAATTATAACTTTTTTATAAAGCGGCAAGCATCTCATATAAAACCCTTTAGAACCACCATTAGCTTTAAAACACATTTCTTACACGGTTTATCTATGTCCCCAGCAGGGACCGCCATGGTTTATAGAGAATTTTTCTTCATACAAATATATCATTGCCACTTTTTTTTGGGCTTCTTTGTTGTTATTGACAAGCTTGGTGTTTCACAAGATGATCGCGAAACACATTTATGCTTTCTTACATACGGGTATAGTAAGGTTTCTTTTTGGTGACCTGAAGGGTTTCAAACTTCTTCAGAAAGGTATGTATATGGTTTAACTTTTTTTTTATCGCATAAAAATATGGTCGATCTGCAGTCAGACATAGGTTTATGTGATGTAGGGTAATTTGATTGCTCTATGTGACGTTTTTTATTTAGTGCACTAGCAAACATTTCAAACACCAGTTAGTCGTCATTTTGTTATGTATTATTGGCTTAAATACATGAAATTTTTTTTTATAACCAAATATCCTTTAATATGTAATTTTTAGGATATAACCTGAACTAAGTTTATTATCCTAAATTGCGGTTACTTGGTATTTTTTTTGATTTTGTTATCGTTGATTTGTCAAGAGATATTACTTTTTGCTCAAACTGCGAACGAAAAACGACATGTTACGGCATTCTCCGTTTTCTTAATGTGAAACACACTAAAAAGCTTCCTTGGAGTCTATTTAAACATATTGGCGAAACAGAAAATATGCAGAAAGAGTTGTATTCTTGTTCTGAAGTGTGAAGGAGACCATCTTAGCTATCTATACGGGATTGAGACATTAGAGGGATGATCTCGAGCTTCTCTCATCTTTACCTTCGTTCTTGTTCTCTTTCTTCCAGAAGCGATTTCTTATCAAATCTAGAGATATTCATGCTCATCAATCGCGTCTCAGCAATCTGAAATAGCCAGGGCCATGGAGATATTATGGCAGCCTCGGAGAAGAGGGTAAAAACAGCTGGAAAGGACGGTTGTATAAGTCACCTGTTTATTTGTGGACATACTCTATATACGCTCTAAGAATCCAGATTTAATACTCTCGGTTATTGACTGAGTCACTATAGTAACTTATTATCGTTGTGAGGTTTTAATTTGAGTAATATTATTTTTTCGGGATTTTTTAGGTATTTCGGGGAGATATTTATGAGAGATTATTTTGCGGCGTTGTGTTTTATTTCCAAGTACTGCGTTATGATATTATCTGCAATACAGTAATAGTTCTTTTTATTCCTATATTAGGACATTTATTGATTGAGTGTATTTATTTATTTAATCTTATTGGTATAGATACTTTATATTACAGTACGTTATTTTATTTTTAGGATATATACCACGACCGCTATATCACTAATTTGTATTAGTGAGTTATCGTTTCTTTATATTGCGGGTTTATTTTATTTTCGTATTACGTTAGGTATTCGTGCATGTTTCATGTTGTACTATCGCTAGGTGAGTATGATAAATTACTATATTCATTTTAGTAACGGACTATTAACCACTACGTGATAATTTTGTACTACATCTGTACTCACCTAACGGACGAGCCCCAATTCAGTACTATAATATTATAGTTTTTATATCTAATATTGATAGATACGAAATGCCTATAGATAGTATTACCCGTAATTTTTCAATATCATACTTATATCACCTCGCAGTATATGCCGAGTGTAAATACGGCATTATTATAACTACATTATGGCTACCCATAGAGAGATTGATATATGCGGTATTAATATGAGTGATGAAATGGGACTATAGCTCACAGAGACTGACGAGAATAAATTTATCAGTAATAATTAGGCTATACTAGATAGTAACTGAGATATAGTATTATACTACCTAAATTGAGTTTGCCTGAACTATGATACAAAATTATTACGTCTACTTAGGAATAAGACTGCTCGGTAAATTTCTATTTACCTTGTAGACAATAATCTATTGATCGGGAGGTAATCCTTATCTTTCTAACATAATACTAGACGATGGAATTACTGAGAAACCTACAACTGCCTCCACGAACATACAGTCGGAGGAGGTTAAGAGGGTTCGTGTGTGGTAAGCCAATACATCTCGCACCTAATCCGCGGAAAACTCGCTCGTTTAAGAATCAGGGCCAATAACACGATCGTTATTTTTGTGACATCGTACAGAGGTGGGCTAGGGAGACAGACGCAAATCTAGTTTTAAGTCGGATTGGGGTTACTCGGACTGGATTTTCTGCTAACTGCATATCTCGTTGTTTTTCTTCTAATATTAGTTTATCTTAGGCTGGATCCTAATTTTAGTTTGATGATGTTTAATAGGTTCTCATTTAACACTCGCATCGTACAATATGACCTAGACCTGAGACTCTACAAAAAAGTCTACGAAGAGATCAGGGAGGACGAGGGAATCTACCTATATTGAGGAATGGCGAAAGTACAGGTGTAGGATATGTGTACTATCACTGACCTCAGTTATATAAAGTTGGCCGCTAGTTGTCGGGACTTTATGTCGGATTATGTCATATAGCACATTATTTAGGATAGAGGCAAACCGATGAGAGACTCCTAGATATCACGTGAGAGAGTAGAGTGGAGCACAGCGGAAGAAGGTGTTAATGTGAGAACGCAACGCAGAGCATTATGAACGCTAGTACCTATAGTATGGATGAAATAGGTGGGAACGCAAGATGAAATAAAGACAATAGGGCGTTTATATGAGGCAGTATATAGAAGTAGTGCAGAGAGGTTCGGCCAGTGGGGCGCTATAGGGACGTAGAAGGATGAGGAGCGGGGAGAGACTATGTGAGATCGAACAAAGAAGGAAACGCAAGCAGAGTGTTCCTCCGGTCCGGTCCGCTCGCGGCAGAGCAAGAGTGGTATTAAGCACTATGACGCAAAGACTGAGGAAATAAGAGGAGTAAGTAAGTAAGATGAAAAGTACTAGGCAAATGTCGCATGGTCCAGCAGGGCAATAACAGGGTCTAATGATCATAAGCGACTTGTCTGCAGACTTTCCACTATAACATCGAAAAAAATATAATCGACGTGTTTTTTCGCTGCCATTCTGCCGGATTTGCAGTATATCCACAACACAGTCCATTTTCTGCGAGCCAAGTAAGGGCTCGCACATATATGTATGACTATTTCGAGGTTGTTGTGTGGCGACGATTGAACGACATACTGTATCGTCGAGCACGGCAATCGCTAATTGAGATCTTTTATCACTACTAATCAGAGGTGTCGGCTGAGAGAGAGTAGATAGTTCGCACGCTCTTGTCGCCGCTCATGATTATCACAAGCGTCGATATGAAATATTGACTAGAGAACTCGATTTTTATTTTCATAAAATTGTAGTGACTTAATTAAGAGAGTGAATAAGGAATGCAGAAATGACACACATAATGAACTTGTGAATATGAGTAGAGACAGAGAATAAATCTAAAGATGAAGAGCGGCTGTTCATTAAGTGCACAGAGCGGAGAGAGTCCTCATTGGTCTCAACACACGAATTATATATTTATATTTATAATCATATAAAGACAGAGGACGTTCCTCGCATGTACTCGAAGTAGAGGACGGAGAAGATAGGATTACGGAAACTATGAGTTTATCGTATATCGAGGGAAGAATCGAGGAAAAAGTGATGAAGACGAACAGAATCATCGACACGCATTCTCCGAAGAGAGAGTACCGCGGAAGAAGACCGCTCACCTTAAGTTAGAGAGACAGGGAAACATTGTCGCAGAGATCACCAGGACGCGATACGGTCGGAGTACTACACGAGCCGAGCATACTCGTAGCTGTCCTGGAATGTGTCGATCTCGCGGGATATTGTGAGCACTGTGTGTCTCGGGGACGGCTTATTCCGCAGACGCATTGGAAGGAATCACAGAGGAGAGGGAGAGCTGTTACAAAGATGAAGATGCACTGCTGTTAAGCGTTTCTCTCGTATTTGGCGCCCAGTGGCACACGCTACTTTGATTCTGCATGCTCTTTGTCATGGTATTTAAAAATTCTTTTACTGCACTAACAATTGCGAAAACACCAATATCTCCAAGTATAGTACGTGGGCACGCGATTTCAATCATCTTATCGAAATTATTGTATAATTGTTGTTCTGGATATCGCTTGTACGTTGGAACACTGTGCGTACCTATGTTTCGGAAGAAGCGTAGCGAGAATTGGTCCTAAATAGGAAATGTCGTTCTGAGAGGGAAACATACGAGTTTAGAAGCATTGAGGACGCCACCCATTAAGATTCTGGATTTTTTCGAACCTCAGAAAATGTTGTTTTTAATATGTTCTCTCAGGGTGGGCTTTTTTACGAACTCAAGCGATAGGCAACGCTCATGAAAAATATTAACGCTCTAGACCGTTGCGTGTATATGGCAAAAAAAATTTCACCACCACGTCCAACAGAAAGGGCACGACCACACGGAACAGCTAGTTTTTACTCAACTCGAGCTCTGAAAAAACGTCGCCGCTTAATGTGTTCACCAACAAGAATACGGTCGAGAAATTACTACAACGCTACCCTATAGAGCACGATTATCCATGGCAGAAACCTAATTTGAAAACTAAAAAAG
>JABUQX010130545.1:0-16168 GCA_015478945.1 Trachelipus rathkii
CTATGGCAGGTTTAGCTGATTATACTGGTGTTGGTGGTAGGCCCCTGAATGGATCAAAAGTAAGTATTCGATAGTGAAGGCGTGTGTAAGACAATAATAATGTCATGGTGATTGGCCTTAGGATAATAGCTGAAGTGAGACCAGGGTTGCTGGTTATGATTCCGTCTTGGTTATTCCATATTTGTATAAGGATGGGGTTAAGAAAGAATTCGAGGTGGGGATGGCAGGAATGGTGTTAGAATGAATGAGAATGGAAGATGAGTGGAGGGTGCCCTCCCTATTATTGTTAGAATGATTTGGTTTCGTGTGGCCAATCTGAAGAGAGTTGAGAGGATTGGTAGAGAGATTTTGGCAGAGTGTTAAAGGAGAGCTTGAAAGTTAAACGTGATAAGAGTAGGTTATGGTTGTGAGTGAGGACAAGTCCTCAGTGTGAAGTTATGTTAGATGTGGACAGCTGGAACAGAGTGTCCCAACCCTATTTAAGATATAAGTTGATGAAAAGGGAACGGATGATATCAATATATATATTATATAATATATATATTATAATATTATATATATATAATATATATATATAATAATATATATATATTATATATTATTATATATCATTATTTCTTAAGCATGCAATCCCCACAAAACATTAACAGCAACTGACTTTTACTCAGCGCGATTCCAGTAACGACCCTACAAAATGAGAAGATGCCAATAATTATTTTATGACGTCGTAGCATAAACACGGTCTATGCTAGGGAAAAACTAAAAACATATTTGGAATCTGCATAAAAAACTGTATCAAAAAAAAACAATAAAAAAATCAGAAGAAACAAAAAATAATTTTTTTTTTTTTGTTACATTGTGTAATAAAACTCTAGTTTCATATATAAAGGTTCTAATAAGGAATTCCTCAAGCTTGCTGAAACCCCAACAAGAATGACATCTCGACTGGTGAACCAGCTTCTAGAATAGCATTTAAAAATGTCATAACCGAGGAGCTTGCTTGCGTGACAAAAAAAAAAAGATTTACAGAAGTGGAAGCCGCTTTATCAGCACCCCCTGAATGAATTGAATGATATCTATCTTTATCTTAACCCTTTCGCTGCTGAGGCCGTCAACATTGTCGGCACAAGTAATTGTCTTTAGTATGACTGATGCCCGACTATGTGTCGTATAAATCGTATTGTTCTATATGCTATTTAGTTATGGAATCTTGGTTTCTGTTTCTAAATATGATTTAGCACATTATCTAGTGACATTGGCAATTTGTTAGAGCAGTGCGAGGGTTAAAATATACATGGTCTGTTCTTTTGATTTAGTCAGTATGAACCAAGCGCAGAGAGCGGTGAGATGTTACAAAGCTCGGTTTCATTGAAAATTTGGCTTAGTATTCTAGATGCGGGGATGATTTTTTATAAATGTATCACCCTTATCCCCCATCCAAATAGCTTTCATCTTTACTTGAGAGCCCTTCATTCTCTTACTTTTCTCCCCTACACCTTTACCCCTCCCCCCGCCTTTGCCTCAATGTTTGCAAAATTTCTTATTTCTTCCCTTTGTGTATATATATATATATATATATATATATATATATATATATATGAAAGAGAAATAATGTGATCCTTTCAATTAAGGTCACGAGAAAAGGAAACGAGAGAGAGAGAAGAGAGAGAGAGAGAGAGAGAGAGAGAGAGAGAGAGAGAGAGAGAGAGAGAACAGAGAGAGAGAGAGAGAGAGAGAGATGAGAGAGAGAGAGAGAGAGGAGAGGGAGAGAGAGAGAGAGCAGAGAGAGAGAGAGGAGAAGGAGAGAGAGAGACGAGAGAGAGAGAGAGAGAGAGAGAGAGAGGAGGAGAGAGAGAGAGAGATGAAGAGAGAGAGAGAAGAGAGAGATGAGAAGGAGGAGAAGAGAGAGAGAGAGAGGAGAGAGAGAGAGAGGAGAGAGAGAGAGAGAGAGAGAGAGAGCGAAGGAGAGAGAGAGAGAGAAGGAGAGAAGAGAGAGAGGAGAGAAGACGAGAGAGAGAGAGAGTGAGAAGAGAGAGACGAGAGAGAGAGAGAGAGAAGAGAGAGAGAGAGAGAGAGAGACGAGAGAGAGATGAGAGGAGAGAAGACGAAGATGAGAGAGAGAAGAGAGAGAGAGAGCAGAGAGAGAGAGAGAACGAGAGAGAGCAGAGAGAGAGGAGAGAGCGAGAGAGAGACGACGAGCGAGAGAGAGAGAGACGAGAGAGAGAGAAGAGAAGAGAGAGAGAGAGAAGAGAGAGAGGAGAGAGAGAGAGAGAGAGCGAGAGAGAGAGAAGAGAGAGCCGAGAGGAATGATATTAGATCCTTCTTGCTCTAGTATATTCGGAGAAGAAGAATGTCTACATGCTATGTAAAAAGTTTATTTAATATATATATATATATATATATATATATATATATATTATCATATATAAAATAAATATATGTATATTATCTATATATACTATATATAATATTATATATCTAGTTACGAAAGAGAATAGAATGCATATGAACTGACGAACCCTGACCAAGCGCTGGACGGCACGAAAATAAATAACTGTGCAGTTATTCTAAAATCGTCATGCCGTGGTACACACACGTTGACTGATTTAGTAGCGCTCGCAGGGAAAGGGTTAAAGTATATTTTTCAAAAATATAAAAGGCTAATAAATATGAATATATTTCACTTGAATATTTTCATTTTCCAAATAATAGGATCTTGAAATGAAAGCAAATTTCCATTTGATGTTATATAAAATAGGCAGAGGCTATCTTTTCTCGTTATATTTTATCATTGTTTTCCCATTACAATTAATCGAGGCAGGTGTTGTAGCTTGCAGACTTGCTGTTTGAAAATAACTTTCTTTCTAATTTAAAACTATGTTTTTACATTGTAATCATATATCATATTTTATTTACTTTTAAATATTAATGTAATATTATTTTATTTTAGATGAGTCTGAACTGACAAACACTCAAAGTGAACTTGCAATAAAAATAAAATATTGAAAAAAAAATATATCTACCATTAGTAAATTCACACGTATAGGTGCGGGACGTAGGTTAAATATTTGGCTTTTGGAATATCAACTTTTGATTCACTAATCACAAGTCCCCCCCCAGAGCCCAGTCACTACTGAGTACTGACTTCTGTGCAAGCTCATAATCACTGGGCTCATCAGCGTGATCAGTCCCATTTAATTTTGATATGACTGATTTAGTCTGGATTCTCATCGGGTATGAAGTATTGTGTGAGAATGACAGTCGTGAGGGAGCAGGGCAGTACAGGACTCTTAAGCCTTATGCTCCCCTTAGCATAATCATCTTCAGTTGGCAAATGTTCGTCAGAATTTCCTATTCTAAGATTATGAGCAATAAATACCAGGGCTGCGGAGTCGGAGTCGTGCAATTTTCCTGGAGTCGGAGTAGAAAACTCTGTGCAAGTGGAGTCAGAGTCGGAGTCAGTGTCCATGAAATTTTTTTTTATTTGCATTATGCATTTGATTGATGATTGTTTTAAAATAACTTAATGAGAGCTCGTATGCTTTATTTGGTTCTTCCGTTAGATTTACCGTTAGGTTTTTGTATGTTTGGCAGGAACGTATTCTTTCATGGCTATTTGTGGATGAAATAAATGGATTTTTTAATACGTTATTATAGTTATAAATAGATTTCGAAGCTCTATACTCAGTGTTTAAATGGTAAATTTCAATCAGTTTTAAAATCAATTATTTTTTTTAAAAGTTCTTCCTCGTTTATAATATTTCTTTAAAGTATTGGATGTACCACATTTTTTTCTACATTTGTACGATTTTTCACCAGAGGCTTGTGCTTCTTGAACAATGTTTTTGTCATTATATTTTTGGTGTTTGGAGTTTACTTTGCCTATTAAGTTAAAGTTATAATATTTCTTTATTAAAGTTTGTTTACTGATTATGTAATAAATAAACTCATTCTTTTTATATTTTTAAAAGGCCTTAATTTGAAATATTTATGTGTTAAGTATTTCCAATCCCTTTGTTTGAACACTTCATTTAAGTTTTTAATATTTTTAAAATTAAATATATCTTTAACCAAAAATTAGGTTTAATCGTACATTTTATATTATTCGAATATACTGAGAATTATGAGTACTAATATTTATTGAAGAGTGGACCAGAAACACATTTCTTAAAAGGAGAAGTCATTTGTGGAGAGCTTTTGACGAATTACTTTTCGGTTGACTTGCGTCGTATATAAAGTAGGCTTGAAATTTCCGCGGGCCTTTTTGTCAATTTTTGTCCGTGCATGAAGGTTGTGTTGAACCTCTTAAGGATTATTATTTGTTGTGACTCTTTCACTGGAACCAGAATGATGTGTATTGGTTCTTAAAGTTATTTGTTTAGAACTTTCATTCATTTTTTTTTTATCAAATGTGTCATTAGGCCATAAAGACAATTATATTTTTTATTATTATTGTAAGTTTGACCTCAGATGATGATTTTTCACATTTGATTGAAGTCGATGGATTTTCTATGTTTTAGGGTATATTTATTTCCCTTGATTCTCACGGTGAGTGGCAGTGATTAATCAAATTTTTTTTTTTTTTTTTTTTATATTTTAATTGTTTTTTTTTTTTTTTTTTGTCGTTAAAGATCTTGATATTGATGAATTTATTTAAAGTTTAAAATCTTGTTTACGATAAATATTTTTTTATTACAGTATTTGTGTTTCTTTTTATTATTATTATTATTATTATTATTATTATTAAATCGATGTTATAGCCAAAAAAATGTAAAATTCAACATATAAAGTGACTTCACAAATATGTCAAAAAAGCTCCAAAAAAAGACACAACAGAAAATCTCTCATCTAAGCTTCTCCAGTAGAAAAATCATATCCACTCCTCAGAAAGGGTGTCCATAAGTCCGAACAGCTCTAAAGTAGGGGGCTTACAGCCATCCTGGAGGTTCAAAAGGTAAGAGTGTCGGACTTTCCTCTCAGAGTCGCTTCGTCGGATTCTCTTTCCTTTGAAGGCTAAGAAGAAAACCATTCCTGTCGAGATCATTTTCTTCAGGAACTTAAGAGCTTTGTTGAAGACTTGTATATTGTTGAAATATTTCGCCTCCGAACTCGAGGCATCTTCAGGCAGAAATGAAATTTATTTGTGGGAATGGCTATTATAAATATTTTGTTAATAATTCCACAATATAATAAATCGATGTTTATAGCCAAAAAAATGTAAAATTCAACATATAAAGTGACTTCACAATATATCAAAAAGCTCCAAAAAAAGACATAACAGAAAATCTTTCATCTAAACTTCTCCAGTAGAAAAATCATACCCACTCCTCAGAAAGGGTGTCCATAAGTCCGAACAGCTCTAAAGTAGGGGGCTTACAGCCATCCTGGAGGTTCAAAAGGTAAGAGTGTCGGACTTTCCTCTCAGAGTCGCTTCGTCGGATTCTCTTTCCTTTGAAGGCTAAGAAGAAAACCATTCCTGTCGAGATCATTTCTTCAGGACTTAAGAGCTTTGTTGAAGACTTGTATATGTTGCAATATTTCGCCTCCGGAAACTCGAGGCATCTTCAGGCAGAAATGAAATTTATTTGTGGGAATGGCTATTCATAAATATTTTGTTAATAATTTCACAATATAATAAAGCGATGTTATAGCCAAAAAAAATTTATTGTAAAATTCAACATATAAAGTGACTTCACAAATGTGTCAAAAAAGCCTCACAAAAAAATGACACAACAGAAAATCTCTCATCTAGCTTCTCCGTAGAAAAATCATAATCTCCTCCAGAAAGGGTGTCAAAGTCCGAACAGCTCTGAAGTAGGGGGCTTACAGCCATCCTGGAGGTTCAAAAGGTAAAAGTGTCGGACTTTCCTCTCAGAGTCGCTTCGTCGGATTCTCTTTCCTTTGAAGGCTAAGAAGAAACTATTTCCTGTCGAGATCATATTCTTCAGGACTTAAGAGCTTTGTTGAAGACTTGTATATTGTTGCAATATTGTATATTGTTGTTATATGTTGAATTTTACATTTTTTTGGCTATAACATCGATTTATTATATGTGGAATTATTAACAAAATATTTATAAAAGCCATTCCCACAAATTAATTTCATTTCTGCCTAAAGATGCCTCGAGTTCGGAGGCGAAATATTGCAACAATATACAAGTCTTCAACAAAGCTCTTAAGTCCTGAAGAAATGATCTCGAACAGGAATGGTTTTCTTCTTAGCCTTCAAAGGAAAGAGAATCCGACGAAGCGACTCTGAGAGGAAAGTCCGACACTCTTACCTTTTGAACCTCCAGGATGGCTGTAAGCCCCCTATTTTAGAGCTGTTCGGACTTATGGACACCCTTTCTGAGGAGTGGATATGATTTTTCTACTGGAGAAGCTTAGATGAGAGATTTTCTGTTGTGTCTTTTTTTGGAGGCTTTTTTGACATATTTGTGAAGTCACTTTATATGTTGAATTTTAAGACATTTTTTTGGCTATAACATCGATTTATTATATTGTGGAATTATTAACAAAATTTTTATAATAGGCCATTCCCACAAATAAAATTTCATTTCTGCCTGAAGATGCCTCGAGTTCGGAGGCGAAATATTGCAACAAAATACAAGTCTTCAACAAAGTTCTTAAGTCCTGAAGAAATGATCTCGACATCAGGGGGGGGGAGGGGGGGAGTGGGAATGGGGGGAGGGGGAGGGAGGAGGGTGAATGGTTTTCTTCTGGCCTTCAAAGGATAAAGAGAATCCGACGAAGCGACTCTGAGAGGAGAAGACGCTCTTACTTTTGAACCTCCAGGATGGCTGTAAGCCCCCTACTTTAGATGGCTGTTCGACTTAAATGGACACCCTTTCTGAGAGTGAATTAAATAATAATAACCCATTTGTGAAGTCCCTTTATATGTTATGTTGTGTCTCTTTTTGGAACTTTTTTGACACATTTGTGGAGTCACTTTATATTTTGAATTTTACATTTTTTTTGCTATAACATCGCTTTATTATATTGTGGAATTATTAACAAAATATTTATAATAGCCATTCCCACAAATTAATTTCATTTCTGCCTGAAGATGCCTCGAGTTCGGAGGCGAAATATTGCAACAATATACAAGTCTTCAACAAAGCTCTAAGTCCTGAAGAAATGATCTCGACAGGAATAGTTTTTCTTCTTAGCCTTCAAAGGAAAGAGAATCCGACGAAGCAACTCTGAGAGAAAGTCCGACACTCTTACCGCTTTTGACCTCCACGGATACTGTAAGCCCCCTATTTTAGAGTTGTTCGGACTTATGGACACCCTTTCTGAGGAGTGGATATGATTTTTCTACTGGAGAAGCTTAGATGAAAGATTTTCTGTTGTGTCTTTTTATGGAGCTTTTTTTGACACATTTGTGAAGTCACTTTATATGTTGAATTTTAAATTTTTTTTGGCTATAACATCGCTTTATTATATTGTGGAATTATTAACAAAATATTTATAATAGCCATTCCCACAAATAAATTTTCATTTCTGCTGAAGATGCCTCAAAGTTCGGAGGCGAAATATTGCAAAAATATACCAAGTCTTCACAAGCTCTTAAGTCCTGAAGAAATGATGTCAGCAGGAGTTTTCTTTTTAGCCTTCAAAGGAAAGAGAATCCGACGAAGCGACTCTGAGAGGAAAGTCCGACACTTTTACCTTTTGAACCTCCAGGATGGCTGTAAGCCCCCTACTTTAGAGTTGTTCGGACTTATGGACACCCTTTCTGAGGAGTGGATATGATTTTTCTACTGGAGAAGCTTAGATGAGAGATTTTCTGTTGTGTCTTTTTTTGGAGCTTTTTTGACATATTTGTGAAGTCACTTTATATGTTGAATTTTACATTTTTTTGGCTATAACATCGATTTATTATATTGTGGAATTATTAACAAAATATTATTATTATTATTATTATTATTATTATTATTATTATCATTATTATTATTATTATTATTATTTTCCTCGCATGAAAAGGGGTATTTTATATTTTCTTCGACCAGAATACTCCTCCGCCTTATATTTTCTAGGTCTGGACGATGGGGCGTGATATGGTAGAATACTGATTTTCTGACTTGAAGAAGGATCTATTGGTCCCCTTTGGTGAATGACTGTCAGGATCAAAAGAAGGATCTTTTAGTCCCTTTGGTGGGTAATATTCAGTTGAATATCCTTTTATTTAATATATATATTTTTTATTGTTCCCTTTTCTTTTTTTTTCCACTGAAAGGTTCATGTTTATATTTTGTAATGAATTTTCATATCAAGATGATATTGATTAATGTAGTTAATGTTTAAATTTAGGTTCACGACTTTTTCCCTTTATTAGTGTATTTCTTATTATTGGTTTATTATTATTATTATTATTATTATTATTATTATTATTATTATTATTTTCCTCGCATGAAAAGGGTATTTATATTTTCTTCTACCAGAATACTCCTCCGCCTTATATTTTCTAGGTTGGACGAAGGGGCGTGTTATAAAGCTAGTGTTGTTACAGGTTCAAATAATGATGATGATAATAAAAATAACAGCATTTCGAGTATCAAATGTTTTTACACAAATGCTCATAGCCTTAGAAATAAAAAAGATGAGCTGATTAGTTATACCATAAATGAGAATCTAGACATTATTTGCATAACTGAGGCATGGGTTAATGAAGAATTATATGGAGACTCCTTTCAGGAATATGAAATAGACGGATATTCACTTTATTTATACCAGCGTAGAGGAAAGAAGGGTGGTGGTATGGCGCTTTATGTTAAAAGCAATATTAAATCTGTATTAATGATCAACTTTAAAATGAATCATGATATTGAATCGGTGTGGGTAGATATTCTTATATACAATAAATCATTTAGAATAGGGGCATTTTATAGACCTCCTGGCAAGAGTCATGAATTAGATGCGGAAATTGTGAAAGAAATAGAGACAGCATGCCACAGTAAAGAAAAAGGTATAGTCATAATGGGTGATTTTAATTTTCGCAGGCATCATTGGGATTCCCCTTGTCTTAATATGGACCAAATAAGTAGTTCTGCATTCATTAAATTGTATACTAGATAACTTTTTGACCCAGATGGTCCAAGAACCCACAAGATATGATGCACTACTAGACTTAATATTAACTAACGATGAAAGTATGGTGGATGAAGTTAGAGTTGAGGAGAATTGTAAGGACTTAGTGACCATATATAATTAAGTTTTAAATGTGAATGTAATATGCTGGGCCGCAAATTGGGCAAGTTAATAAGGAAAAGATTATAGATTTCCGAATTGGCATTTTATCCAAATTTCGAGAACATGCTTAGTACAAACTAACTGGATAAAAGAGTTTAAGATCAAACTGTTTTATCATGTGGGAACGCATATTTAAAGCAAATTTTAATGAATATTCAGTCGGTATGTTTTTAAAGATAAACCCCATTAGGGTGGCAAAGAGAAAACCTGTTGGTGGAATAGAGAGATAAGAGGAGAAAATAATGAAAAGCGTAGATGTTTTAAAATATTCAAAGGTAGTAATAGGGAAGATGAATTTAGGAAAAATTATAGGAATAGTAAATGGAACTTAACCAAATCAATAAGAAAGGCACAAGAGAGAGGCAAGAAATTATTTAGCAAGGAATAGTAATAGAATCTGAAGAAGTTTTTTTAGCTTTTATAAAATTTAAAAGTAAAGAATAGGACAATTGGTCAATTAAAATTGATGAAAAATTTAGTTTTTTTCAGATAAAGAAATGGTCAACATTTTCAATGATGCTTTTTTTGCTTCAGTGTTTACTGAGGAAAGATTAGATAAATATTGGAGACTAATTGTTTTTTCTTGTATGCATGTAGCAAATAGACTTACAGAATTGAATTGATTTAAAAGATATAAAACGTTTATTAGATCATATTGACCGAAGTAAAGCTTGCAAGGCCCTGAATGGTTATATATGGTAGAATTCTGAAGAGGGTAGACCCACATTGGCAAAGGCACTGTATTTGATTTTAAGCGATCTATAACATTTGGTGAGGTACCAGATGACTGGATAATGGCATGTGTTGTGCCTGTTTGTGAGAGGGGTAGTAAGGAAGATTTGGGAAATTTATTAGGGCCAGTTAGCTTATACATCTCTGGTTGTAAAGTTCTGGAAAAGTTACTGAAAGGTATAAGAGAAATATTTAGAAGATAACAAGGTAATGTATGACTCCCAGCACGGTTTTCAGAAAGGGTAGGTCATGTCGGACAAACCTTTTAGAATTTATGGAATACATTACTGGCTGCATCATTGAACGAGGAGATCCAGTTGATATTGTATATTTGGACTTGAGGGGACTTTTGATGGGGTTCCCCACCAAAGGCTGATGTTGAAAGTTGTTGCAGTGTGGTATGGGTGGAGTGGTGCATGGTTGAATTAAAGAGTGTTGCGAAATAGAAAACAGTGTGTACAACTAAATGGGAATAAATTCATCATGGGAAATAGTGAAGAGTGGTGTCCACAGGGTTCAGTGCTGGGGCCACGATTGTTCCTCATATATAATAAAATGATTTAGACCAGGGACTTTAAATGTAAGGTTTCCAAATTTGCAGATGATACTAAAGTGGCACCTCAGTTAGGAAATAGTGAAGGATGGCATAAAGATTCAAACATGATCTGATAATACTCTTGGGTGGGCAAGATAAGTGGCAAATGAATTGTTAATAGTAAAAAGTGTAAGGTTCCTCACTTAGGTTACTCCAAATAAAAGTTTTAACTATGCATATGATGAATGGGAATTGGCTTGAATCTGTGGACCAAAGAAAAAGATTTAGGTGATTATAAGCAGTAAATTTTAAAAGTAGCTAATCAGTGTTTTGGAAGCTAGAAATAAAGCTAAATAAGATGCTGGGCATAATAATCGCAATGTGTTTACAAGAGCAAAGGAAGTAATAAGTAACTGTATAATAGCTATGTTAGGCCAGTATAGAGTATTGTGCACAAGTTTGGGCCCCTTATTTAAAGAAAGACTTAGATATGCTAGAGAGAGTGCAACGTAGAGCAACAAGGATGATTTCTGGGTTTGAGGGTAAGAGCTATGAGGAGAGGCTAAAGGAGTTAGGAATGTTTTCTGTAGAAAGGAGATTTCTCAGAGGGGACATGATACAAGTCCACAAAATATTTAACATCTGATTATAATTCAGAGACCAATAAATTTTTCAAAGTAGAACATGGACAGGTGACGCAGTTGTGGGATAATAAGAAAATTAAATAAAGAAAGCTGCATCTTGTATAAGAAAGCAATGCATTCAGTAATAGGGTTGTTAATTTTGGAATAGTCTGCCAGAGGAGGTTGTTGCGTGTGACTCGATTGCAACATTTAAGAAAGGGTTAGATTTGTTTATGGATGGGTTGGGTATCATATAATATATTGACGAAGCCAAATTGGCGGGTTTTTAGTTATAGTAGTTATTAATGTATAGATGGCATGTGTGACCATAACTTTGTTATTAATGCATGTGGATGGTTTGGGTATCATATTTATATATCATTAGTTTTGACTAAGCCAAATTGGTGGATTTGTAGTTGCAACAAATGACAAGCCCTAGGGTGCTTTGTGGATTTGCATGAGCATGTTTGGGTAGTGGGTTGACTGGGACAGTCTCGATAGGCCCATGTGGCTTTTTACTGTCTCTATATTCTTAATGTCCTAATGTATGCATGTAACAAATAGACTTACAGATTTTGAATTTGACGTAAAAGATATTAAACATTTATTAGATCATATTGATTCAAGTAAAGCTGAAGGCCCTGATGGTATATATGGTAAAATTCTGAAAGAAGGTAGTACCAGCATTGCAAAGGCACTGTATTTGATTTTTAAGCGATCTATAACATTTGGTGAGGTACCAGATGACTGGAAAACATTAGAACATTAGAAATATAGAGACAGTAAGAAGCCACATGGGGAAAGTTCTATATTTGAATCAGTTCATATTTTCTGAAAAAATTTTCTAAGTTCAAAAAAATTTCTAAGTTCAGAAAAGTTAAGTTAAGTTTTTTAAGGTAGTAATATGGAATTATGCCAGAAGCTTGCCACTAAAGAATTTTCTTAAAAAACTTAACTTAACTTTTCTGAACTTAAAAGAATTTTCTTAAAAAACTTAACTTAACTTTTCTGAACTTAGAAATTTTTTTGAACAGAAAATTTATTCAGAAAATATGAACTGATTTAAATATAGAACAATACCGCCACATGGGCCTATCGAGACTGTCCCAGTCAACAACACTAAGCAAACATGCTCATGCAAATCCACGAAGCACCCTAGGGCTTGGTAATTGCTGTAACTAAAAATCCACCAATTTGGCTTATTCAAAAAAAAGAAAAAAAAATGATATATGATACCCAAATCATCCCCATACCTTAACAATTAAGTTATGGTCTCACATGCAATCTAACATTAATAACTTCTGTAACTAAAAACCCGCCAATTTGGCTTCGTCTAAATATACTATATGATATTCAATCCATCCATATACCCATCCAACCCTTTCTTAAATGTTGCAACTAAAACAGTGGCGGCTCTAGACTTTGCGGGGCCCTGGACGGCAATGGCAGTCGTAGGCTTTGCGGGGCCCTGGACGGTGTTTTCGTAGAAAACATACACAAGTATATTAAATATTAAATATTTAAAGTATATTAAAACACAAGTATTAAAATCTGCACAGTAACAAACTTGGTTTAAACCCTGAACATTGTAATGGGAATATATATATAATATATATATAATATATATATAAGTATTATATATTATACACTATATATAAGGTATATATATATATATATATATATATATATATATATATATATATATATATATATATATATATATATATATATGGTGAAGGTAACCATTAAGGAAGTGAAAACTTTAGACTTTTAAGTAAACTTTATTTAGGACAAAAGTTTACTATTAATATGTAGAACCTAAAAACCCCGTATTAAAACAAACAAATCAAAAAAAAATTTCGTATTTTTTTTAAGTAATTCAAGGAAAAGACGCATACTTTGGCGGTCTTTTTTTTGGTACATTTTAGCTGTTGCCAGATTTTCTAATGGTTCAAGAGAAAAAAGCGAATTTTTTTACGTACACTTTAGTAATATTTTTATGAATTATACGAAAAAAAAAAGTTACTATTTTAAAAACTATAGACTTTTGAAAGAAGTTTATTTAGAATAAAATTTTACTATCTTTATATAGAACCTATATAGAATGTATTGAAAAAAAAAATGGAAAAATTTTTTTAAATTTTTTTTTATATAATTAACTTTTAGAGACGCATGCTTGTCCCGGTTCTTTTTTGGTACCTTTTAGATCTTGCAACACTTTCTAATGGTTTGCGAGAAGAAAACGAATATTTTTTTTGTATACTTTAGTAATATTTTTTATTATTTTTTGGCGTTTTTGATTTGGCAAGAATTCTTCTAAACGGAAGAAGTTCTCCACTTTCCCATTTGATTTGTCAATATTCTTTCAAACGGAAGAAATTTCATATAGAAATCTGGAATTTTGAATTTTTCTTCCTTCCGTAAGGTTGCTAGTTTTGTTCTTAGCACTCTTGAGTTTTTATTTTTATAAGTTTGTGACATCACATGAAATCGTTAAAAAATGTTTTTTTAATGTTTTTAAGTTTTCGAACCACTATTTTATCTTCAAAATATATTAATTATCTTATTTTCTAATGAACTGGTGAAATATAATTATAAAAAATTACAAAATTGCGAAATATTATTTCTGTTAGAATTCTTGTGACGTCACTTGAAAGATTGCATATATATATATATATATATATAGCGTTGGGCGGGGTGACCGGGCCCGCCTCTTTAGGAGGGGTGATTCGGTCCACTCTAAATAAAATAAAAAATAATAAAAAAAAAAAAAAAAAATTTTCGCTCATTTTATAGCCACGCGGTAGTACTACAAGTTTTATTTAGATCATATTTAATTCTAGAAAGTTTTTATATTTTTAAAAAATGTTAGAAATTAGGGTACAAAATTTCCTTCAATAGAACTTCACTTTTGAAAAATGTGTTTTTTTTTAACTTCGTTATAAAATGAAAAATTGTGGATCGATTTTAATTATTTTTTCAGTGGATACACTCGAGTATGTTAGCTTTAAACTGGCAAAGTAAATTTTTGATCCAAGCAGTATTAGTGGCAAAAAAAACGGGGCCTAACTTGGTCCGATTCACCCCGCCGTAAAAATTGATGGAGGGGTGGCTCGGACCACCATTGTTTTTCGTATTTTACGTATTATTATTGACATTTTTATTACGTATAATTAATTTAAATGTAATAAAAAGTTACTTATATTAAGTGAAAATTTTTTAAAAAAATGAAATTTTAATAAAAAAAACGAGTTCAAATTACTTATTTACGAATTTTAATATGATAAATGAATCGTACCTTATATTAATTTTATATTCGTATTTTATTTAATCATTATTGACATTTTTATTACTTATTACGAATTTTAATATGATAATATTATTAAAATAAAAAAAAAAAAAAAATAAAATTGAAATTAAAATTAAAAAACGAATTTAAACAGATGGTCCGAGTCACCTCTCAATGGTGGTCCGCTTCAACCCTCCACGGTCAGGCTGAACTTCGGCGTTATTCAAAACTTTTAATAAAACTTTTATTATTAAAATTAACATAATTATTTTTTTGTGTGCTTAATACCTACTATATGGCCTTGAATTTAACTAAAAAAAAAATGCCCCAAAAAGTGCATTAGGGGAGAGTCGGGAGACCAAATTTAACTAAAGTGGTCCACGTCACCCCGCCCGATATATATTAATATATAAATATATTATATATATATATATATATATATATAATATATATATATATTATAATATATAATATATATATATATAATAATAATATTTAATAATATATTATATATAATATATATATATATATATATTATATTTATATTATTTTATAAACTAATGGGAACCCCAAGGGTATACGGCACCGATGGGCAAGGAGTCGGGGTCCTCTCGGCCTTCCGGGGAAAGAGCAGGGTATGACTTGACCTATTTCCCTACCTCCACGGGGAGGGTCCTCCGCGGACCCCC
Organism: Trachelipus rathkii; assembly: GCA_015478945.1. Lineage (NCBI taxonomy): Eukaryota > Metazoa > Arthropoda > Malacostraca > Isopoda > Trachelipodidae > Trachelipus > Trachelipus rathkii. The sequence continues at coordinate 15,120 of JABUQX010130545.1, forward strand.
GCTGCTTGGTAATTTGGGTGTTCCGTGGGGGTTTCCTCCGCCGCCTCCCCTAGCGGGGTATGGAAAACGTCCCCCCTTTCTGTTCCCCGTCGGCTTGAGCCCCTACATGGCCGTGTAAAATACTATATATACCTATATATATTATATATATATATATATATAATTATATATATATATATATATATATATAATAATAATATATATATAATATAGCGTCGGGCGGGGTGACGCAGGCCCGCCTCTTTAGGAGGGTGATTCGGTCCACTTTAAAATAAAATAAAAAATAATAAAAAAAAAAATAAAAATTTTCGCTCATTTTATGCCACGCGGTAGTACTACAAGTTTTTATTTAGATCATCTTTAATTCTAAAAGTTTTTATATTTTTAAAAAAATGTTAGAAATTAGGGTACAAAATTTCCTTCAATAGAATTTCACTTTGAAAAATGTGAGTTTTTTTTAAAACTTCGTTATAAAATGGAAAAATTGTGGATCGCTTTTAATTATTTTTTCAGTGGAATACACTTCGAGTATGTTAGCTTTAAACTGGCAAGTAAATTTTTGATCGCAAAGCAAGTATTAGGGGCAAAAAAACGGGGCCTAACTTGGTCCGCGATTCACCCGCCGTAAAAATTGATGGGGGGGGTGGCTCGGACCACCATTGTTTTTTCGTTTTTACGTATATATTATTCGACATTTTTATTACGTAATAATTAATATTAAATGTAAATAAAAAAGTACTTATATTAAGTGAAATTTTATTTTAAATAAAAAATTGAAATTTTAATAAAAAAACGAGTTTCAAAAAGTGTCAAAATTTTTTGGGGCGGAGAGGGGTGAATCGGACCAACTTATTTATTATTCTTATTTTTATTTATCATTATTGACATTTTTATTACTTATTAACGAATTTTAATATGATAATAATTATTAATTTAAGTAAAAATTAAAAATATAAAATGAAATTATACGTAAAAGACGAATTAAAACAGATGGTCCGAGTCCCCCCTCAATGGTGGTCCGCTTCACCCCTCCACGGTCAGGCTGACTC
>JABUQX010130546.1:0-20612 GCA_015478945.1 Trachelipus rathkii
AAAAGGTGTCGCGCGAGCACGTAGGTCGCTTTTTCTCGCGATTCCGTTACCGAAAAAGTCCACATATAATAGTGTACTACTGGGAATCGCAAGCGCTGAACGCTTTCGAGTACCCTTTTGTTAGGCTTAAAGTATCTTCAAACACGATTATGACGTCATCATAGTGACGCCTCATCGGGAACTAATATAAGTTGAAGTTCTAAGTGCAAATTCGAAACTTAAATTTTTTTTGTGATTATTATTATTATTTTTTCCTGAATTTTTTAGATTTTCGGCACTTAGGCCTTCGACTAGCTATACTAGTGATTTCCTATCTCTCTTGATCACTATCTATCAGGTTGGCAATAGTTACTCACACACACAGAGTGTCGCGAGCTCAGAGACGTTTAGTCGTTTTTGCGGTCCCTTCAGTACAAAGTCACACGTATAATCATACCGATTGTCGCTTTGAGCGGGTAGGAGCAAAAGTCGGACTCGCAACGCTTTCGCAGTACCATTTTGTAAGCTTAAAGTACTCAACTCGAGATCTTCATGACGTTCATATAGCCTCGACGCCTCATATCGCGAATCTAATACTGAGAGTGAGAGTAAGTGCAAAAATTCGAAAGTAACACTCTGTCTGTGTATATATTATTATTAATCTCTTCTCTATTGAGAGAGTTAATTGTATCGATCTTTCGCACTAGCGCGCTCTCGTACCATGTATATCAGTTCCCTTCCTGATGTCACTATATCCGGTTGAAGCGATAGTTTTCCTAAAAGAGTGTCGCCGAGCACTGTTAAGGAATGTTGTGTTGCGGCTTGTGACTCATCGAAAAGTCACTTATATAATTAGTGTCGCCTTACGGGGGATCGGAGAGACGTGTGGCTTGAATCGTGGACGCTACCATTATTGTTAGCTTAAAAGTCTAGTACAGACCGGATATGAAGGTCATATATAGTTTGTGTAGGCTTCATATCGTTAACGATATATAAGTCAGAGTTCATTATGAAAATTTCGAACCTTAAATTTTTTTTATGATGCAATATATTATTATCTATTTTTTGCATGATTATTTTTATAGATTTTTCGTCACGCTTTATAGAGCTACCATCTGTCGTACGCTATATAACAGTATACCTTTACTCTGAGAACTCGTATATACAATGGTTGAGAAGCGAATTAAGTTTAACTCCAAAAAGGATAGTCGGAGATGCACGTTTGTGTAGAGGATATATCGTTGTATTTTTCGGGGAGGTGTTCCTTCGGTAATAAGTCACTAAGTATATTTATAGTGGAATCAGCCTTTACGGGGAGGCGGCATAATAGACGCTAGACGCTCTTGTATCGAAGACAGTAGTTGAGCTTAAAGTAGATCTTGTCAATACGGAATTATGAGATCATATTAAGCTGGGTGCCTTAATGCGGGAAACCTATATGCGCGATTAGTTACTAGGTAAATTTCTCGGCTACTTGGTATTATTTTTTTGTTGTATGAATATAGGTACTTATTATTTTTTCATATGATAAGTCTCTTCTAGAAATTTTCGCGATATCTTTTATGCCCTTCGACATCTGTATATAATAGTTGTCTCTTCCTAGATCTTCTCACTATATATGGGTTGAAGCGATAGTTAATCCTAAAAGGTGGTGAGGTCACTGCTGGATTGCACGTTACTGATTAGGTCGTTTTTCGGGGCTTTCCGCACTTCGAAGAAACTCAGAGATATGGACACTTATAGAGTTGAGTGAGGTCCACTTTACGGACTCGCAGATATGTGCGAGAAGCTGAACTGCTTTCACGAGGAGTTACCAAATTTATTAAGCTTAAAGTGAACTTGATTAGACGCGGAATTACGTCATATAGTGTAACGCCTGAATCGTGAGAAATATAAGTTCGATAGTGTGCATAGTGCAATTTTGTTTAAGAATCCGAAACTTAATTTTTTTTTGTGAATTATTATTATTAATTTTTTCATGATATTTTTTTATGGATTTTTTAGAGCTGAACACTTTAGGCCTTCGAGACGCGTATTATCAGTTCCGCTTCCTTGACGTCCCGCTCGACTTTCGGGTAGAGCGATCATGTTTGTCTTCTAAAAAAGGTGTCGCGCGAGAACGTTCTTTTTTCGGTTCCCTTCGAAAAGTCACTATTAAATGTCGAGAAAGTGATGTGAGAGAATAGCAGAGCTAAAGTTCGAGGACTGTGTAATCGCTTTCGGAGTACCGAGTTTTGAGTTAAGACTTATAGAGAACTCCTAAACCGATATTTAAGCTCAATATATGAAGCTCCTCATTCGAGTGAATTACAATATTACTTGAAGAGAATGATTCTAAGGCAAATTCCGAGCTTAATTTTTTTTGTGAATTATTATTATTATTTTTCATGATTTTTTTAGATGTTGCAGCTATATCTTAGCCGCACCTTCGCGATATGGATTGCTCCTCCTAGAGACGTCGATCTATTATCAGTGCGTGAAGACGGAGAGTGAGTATGTTATATGCCGCATATTATAGACGCGTGTTGTCTCGTGCGAGCACGTTATGAGTTTGTTTTCTTTCCACGGTTCTGTCGGTGTAAATGATCATCTTATATAATGAATCATTGTATTGATGCTAGTGTCGAGCCTTAACAGAACACTCTTCAGAGCTGGCGTGAGGTTATCGAGATAATCATATATTTTTTAGCCTTGATAAAGGGTCTCACGAAACCGATTATTGACATGTATTAAGTGACGCTCATGGGATAATATAAGTCGAAGTTCTAAGTGCAAATTCCGAAATTACAATATTTTTTTTGTGATTAATTAATTATTATTTTTTCATGAATTTTTTATTAGAATATTTAACAGCATCTATTAGTGACTTGGACTTATGAATTTAATTCAGTTCTATATAACTGTGAGTACATCTCTATCGATACAAGTGAGTGAGACATGCTGAAAATCAGAGTTAAGTTCCCTAAAAGGTGTTCTAGTGCAACAGTTTCGTTTATCGAAAAGTCAAATTCATACTATAGTTGCCTTACGGGAATGCAAAAGCGGCATGAGAGACAGGCTTGGTATCGGAGGTAATAGGGGTAACTGTCTCTTATGAGTACAAGATCTATACGGAGTGAGGGTGACGTCATTATGTTGGACTGGACTCCGTCGGTAATAATTTCGTAGTCTCATAACACGTAAATCTTCCCGAAACCTTAAAATTTTTTTTTGTGTGAATTTTAATTATTATCTATTTCATATAGAAACTATTCTATATAGATTCCAATACATTCGGCAACATTAGGCTTCGACACTATTAGTTCGCTTCTGACGTCACTACATATTTAGGTGGTTGATACGCGATAGTTTATTTACACTAAAATAGGTGTCGCAACGAAGCCCACGTTAGGATGCAGGTTTTTCTACTCAGTGTTTCCGCTTTTCGGAAAGTCACTATAATATATTAATTCAGGATATATAACAGGTGTATAATCGCACTAGTCGGATGAACTGCTCATTTCGTGATGTACCAATTGTTAAGGACTGTAATGATATGAACCGTTCATATAAGTCGAAGACACACGTGAAGAATTGTCTTTTGAGTATATTGGAAGGTAGCTCAATTTTTTATGAATGACCAGTCTCTGTTTTGCTTTTTGGTTGTAGTTATTATTTATTTAATTTTTTAGCATAACTGAATTTTTAAGATTTGCACTGTAAGTGAGACCTAATACTCAGTTTCTCTCGTCCTGCCGTCACTATATCGGTGTTTGAAGATAGTTATATATCTAATAATTAGAGTGTTCGCGCGAGCACGATTAGGTCGTTTATTCGCGGTGCACCTCTGAAGAGAGCATTAATATCCTTAGGGACGTACGAGATATTTCAAATTATTATTCCTTTTGTTCCAGTTATGTGAGAGATTAGACACAGAGGTTTCATATATAAGTTGTCGCCTGTACCGCATTCGCAAAAATGAAAACGCTTTCGAATGTTACCTATTTTGGTTAAGTCTTAAGAAATCTTCAAACGCATTTTAAATTTCATAAAGGTGAAAAATTTGCGGGTTAATAACAAGATATAAGTTGCTAAAAGTTGCTAAAAAATTCCAAGAACTCTAACTTATTTTTTGTGATAATAGAATGTTTATTATTAAGTTAATTTTGATTCTATGATTGTCTTTTAATGGATTAAGTGTTGAAGACACTAAGGCCTTCGACTGTGATTAACGTCTAGTTCCTTTCAGTGACTTACACTCGTAAAAGTGCTGGGATATAGTTTGATTTAACGTTGTCGCGCGAGCCGTTAGGTCGTTTATCTTTGGGTTGTTAAGTTGAGAGACGAGGAATGCCTTATATGTTAATATGTTAGTGTGACTATAGGAGATTCCGTAAAATAGCGGCCTTGATAACTCTAATTCGATTGTACGATTTTGTTAAGTCTTTAAAAAGTAATAAATCAGTAGTAATAATATGTGTTAATTCGTGACGGTATGTTGTTGTGTTTTGAGAGCCTGTTATTTTGTATATTGCTTTTTTAAACCACAATTATAACTATATGATACTTCTAAACGTGAATCTACGGCTGTTAAAAAAGTGCGCTCGATTGATCGTTTAGTCTAATTATATATAAACTCGTTATAAAAATAAGATAAATCGTTTTTTGTATATTTTTGTGCATAGTTTGATGTATTTATAGTTTTACTGTAATAAAATATGCATACATATACTACGTGAGTCGCTGATTAACAAAAATTATATATTTTTTTATATAGAATAATCGGTAGTCCATCTCCAAAATTTGTATTTTTTTGCCTCGCTCTATAGCAAAATGTTGGGGTTTTGTAGGGGTATAATGATAATTAAAAAAAGCTATATGAGTGCTAACGTACATAGGTCTAGTCATTATAGTTCGTAAGTGTTCTAAGATCAGATAATTAGTCGTGACGTAAGGTCTAAGGTTAATTAGGTCAGTCCTGTATGGGAATCATAAGATTATGAGAACAAGAGTCGTATAAAGTGTCGTAGTGCTAGTCAGAAGGTCTAGTGCTAAGAGAAAAATTGTAAGTACGAAGAGTCTAAAGTATAAATGAAGGTCTAATGTTGGAAAGTTTATAAAAATGTACTAAGTTTCGAAAGGTTTAAGTAATAAGTTGCTCCTAAGTAATATGTGTTTACAGAAAAGGTCTTAAGTTATAAATTGAAGGGTTCTAAAAGATGAGCTAAAATCTGAATATAAAGTTAGCAATCTATGAAACAACATTGATGCAGCAAAATTTAAAATTAAGTCTATTTAAATAAAAAGAAGATAGAAAAGCTCATAGTGCATTTTACGGCTGTGTTTTGTATACAGCGGAGATAGATTTAGTATCAAAGTACCGTGCCAAAATTTTTATCCACCGATATGTAGCAAAAGACGGTTCAGTTATATTTAGCCATGACTGGAGTTGGGAGCAAGGGTTCTTTTGTTAGAAAAATCATCGGATATTATGATGACTCAAAATTAATTTTAAAGCGACTCAAACGCACGCATATACATATTATTCTTTGATCTATATTTAATATATGTCATATATTCATTTTTTTTTCAATTTTGAAAAATATATGCCTGAGAGGCGTATATGTGTTATAGTTATCTCACAATTTTTAGTAATTTGTTTTCTGGTTAACTACGAAGTAAGTTATTTCTCTTTACTAGTTACGACTGATTTTCTCGCGATAATGTGAGATAATGCTATAAATGTTTTTTAATGGAAAAAATTTATAAATCATCTACTAGAGTCATTTAGAAAATCTGTAGCCACACCCAATGGTATCAATCTGCCTTTTTTATCTAAAAATGTTGCGGATTGGCAAATTTTTGTTGCTACCTGGTTACCCAATGAGTGGTTTTTAGTTTATAATACAAACACAAATAGTGTAGCACAAATAGCCATGTCCCACTTATCTAGGGGTTCAATAATTAATGTGATAGTGGTCCCGGGAATTGTCACTTAATGTAAAACGACCGTTTCAGAGAGAAAATAGTGTTTGTGGGTTTTTTTTTTTTATATATTTTTTTATAGTTAACAAAGTTATGTTCTAAAAAATTATTTTATCGAAGAAAATTGAAATTTAAGGGAGACTAAAACTATAAAAAAATAATAATCATTTATTCACTAACTCTTAAAAAATAACATTAAAAAATTCTTAGGGTACCCGAATCGATACTCCGTAAATGCTACGTAAATGTCCTCTTGTCCTTAGCGACTTGATAGGGGTGAGCACAGTATAAAAATAACGTTACCTTTTCTTCTCGAGTTGATGGTGAAAAATAAATTTTTGATCTTCAGCTATTGTAATTTCGAGGGAAAACGAATATAATAATTACGGTTAGTCTAAAGCCATTGACAATAAAAATTGAGATATGCGTAGGTACTTGACAATATATATAAATTGTGGGTAAGTAAAATCAAAGCCCTTCAAAAACTCACTCCAATTGTTCACTAGACAAAAAAAGGCACTTTGTTGGAAATTTTAATTTTTGTGTCATTGTGAGTAAAATAAAAACTCTGGAGGCGCATATAAAAATAAGTTGATATTTAGCACTGTGGCTGCGGTCCTTTAACTGCTGTTAGGATGGAACTTTGTTGTTAATGTTAGTTGTTTATTCTTGCGTAAGGTGTGTCAGATTTTGTTATTGTACATTATTTCTTAGTTCTGGCACATGCTAATGCTTAGCTCTTTTTATTTATGTGAAAACAAATGTTATTACGCATATAATTCTGTTTGGCTTGGTTATATAAAGAACTTATTTTTGTACTATGTTATTGTTGTTGTTTGTTGTTTGTTGTTGTTGTCTAACGAGAATCTATACCTTTTGAACTGAATATGGTCTTGTTGTTTTTAGTTTGTACATATATACATAGTCATTGTTTACTTTTATTCTGATTGTTCGAAATAGAAAGAATTCTCATTACCTATAGGGTTGTTTACGCATACGATTTTTCCGATCAGTAGGAAACATTTTTTTTTGCCGCTGTACTGGTACGAGGTTGGGGGAGGCCCAAGCACTACTCCTGTGGACCCGCGGGTTGCACACCCCACTAGAAAAGCAAATTTTGTTTTTTTCACGGGGGCGGAATCCGAAAACTTTAATAACTCAGGAAATTTGAGATATCGTAACACTAAACATCAGTTTGTAGGGTCACTTAGGTACACCTTACTTGGGAGGTACCAAAGGGGTTCCCTGGACAAGTTTTTCCAAATTTCCGGATAAAAACCTTAAGTGTTCCCCCTTTGCGTAAAGGTGTTTACACACAAACTCAGCTCCCTTTCACTTCATCGCATTTGTGCCATAAAATTTAACATGATTGTTCCCCTTAAGAAATTTTTTCCATCAGAAATAAAAAAACACGGAACTCTGGCAGTAAAACTAGCATGCCTCCTTAACTCTAGTTAGGCGTAATACTAATTGTAATAAGATTGAAATCCACGAAATGTTATTTGTTGCCCTGTAGCTAACGTAATTCTGTGATGGCTGTTCATCGAACATACAAATAAGCATAAAAATAAATATTGGTATGGCTAACGAACAATTTTTCTTCCGTGATTCACGAATGTTAATTTAGATTTTTCCCTATGTAGCTATCGTAGTTTGGAAAAAAATAGAAATGCCCAAAGAAGACCGAACACATTTCTTTTTGCCATTTTTCATAGAACAATTTTCTTACGTCTGATTCCAACGAATGTTATTCGTTTTTCTCTCTAGCTATCGTAGTTTTCGAGAAAAAAAATAAAAGCTCCCAAAATTAAAAATGTTTTTTTGCCATTTTCACAGAACAATTTTTCTTACGCTGAATTCCACGAGTGATTTATTGTTTTCTTGTAGCGTATCTAGTTTTCAAGTGAATGATCAAGATTCAGACGCGATAACTAGTTTTTCAGTCATTTACAAAAATACTATAGTTGAATAAAATTTATTTTCATCATCCCTAATTTGCGTTACATAAATCCATAATGAAATAAAATAAATCCAATATTTTTTCATGTCCAATTAATATTTTACGATAATGTGCATGTTGGCACACAAAAAAATGTATACGCAACTGGATAAAGTATTTTAATCGTCTTGATTGATCATAGTTACTATAAATATTATAACGACACACTATGGTAATATGCACGGAAAACTAACGTCCTTCACTATCACTCATATTTCGTGGTACGCATATGTGGTCCGCAAATATAAAAACTCTACACACAATATAAAATAAGCAAAAACTCCAGCAATTTTTTTTAGCTGACAAATTATTTCTCAGTTTTTACGACTTAAACCTTCGTTTGTATAGTGGACCTCCGATTGATCTATTCAGCTCATATGAAGCTTGGATAGGACTTGACTATAGTTTAAAGTACGAAAAACCATACATTTTAAAACACCTTTTATCGGGACATTCGATCTCTAATTTGTTAGAAGATTTTTATGATAGCTACGTTCAAATAGCGGAATCGGACACATTGACTTTGACATGATCAAAACAATATATTTTGGTTAGCCCATAAACTATCGTTTAGCCCTAGAAGTTCATCGAAGTACTCAAGAGAAATTCATCGAACTAATCAATAGATCCTCATCGAAGTCCTCAAAAGAAGTTCATCGAAGTATTCAAGAAATGTTCATCGAGGAACTCAGGAAAATTTATCGAAGTACTCAAGAGACATTCATCGAGATACTCAGAGAAGTTCATCTAAGTAATCAGCAGAAGTTCATCGAAGTTCTCAAGAGAATAATTAGATTTAAAAAATATTCTGGTGAATATTTTAGTTTTTAAATATTTGAATATCAAATTTTTTTATTTTAAAATTTTTTATATTAAATATTTTGATGTTAGATAGTTTTGAAGTTAACATTATGATGTTAAATATAATAATTTAAAATTTTTTGATCTTAAATATTTTGATTTTAAATATTTTGATTTTAAATATTTTGATTTTCTACATTTTGATGTTAAATACTTAGATCATAAATATTTTCTTTTTAAATATTTTGATGGTATTCATATAGTTACCAATGTTTTTAAATTAATCTTTTGTTATACATCAATTTATTTTCATTGTACCATTATTACATTTCCATATTTATCTGATAAATTAGTAACGATAAGTATAAATCAAAATATAATGCTAATAATTATAATAAATTCTAAATATCTAAATAAATGATAACAAATTATAAACAAAACGTAAATTAATATCAAGTTAAACAAACAATAAATAATCATAAATATATAACACTAAAAACCATAATAAATTCTAAATATCTAAATAAATTCTAACAAATTCTAATTAAACCCTAAATTAGGATCCAGTTAAATAAACAATTAAAATCAGAATTCACTAAATAACACTAAAACTTAATATAAGTTCTAAATATCTTTTTAAACACTAACAATTTCTAAATAAACCCTAAATTAGCATCCATTTACATTAAAATTAAATAATCATTAATCAATCAATACATAACGCTAAAACTATAATAAATTCTTAATATCTAAATAAGTGCTAACAAATTTTAAAAAATTCTAAATTAGTATATAGTTAAATAAACAATAAATAATCATAAATATATAACACTAAAAGCTAATATAAATTTTAAATATCTATATAAATACTAATAAATGCTAATTAAATCCTGAAGTAGTATCGAGTTAAATAAACAAATAATAATCATAATTCAATATATAAAACTAAAACTTATAATAAATTCTAAATATCTAAATAAATACTAATAAATTCTAAATAAAACCTAATAGCATCCAGTTAAATAAACAATAAATAATCATAATTCAATATATAACAATAAAAACTGTAATAAATTTCTAATAGATTCGATATTTGGGATATTTATTAAGATATTATGGCAGTAGTGCATATTAACCTCAGTACCTCTTATTCGGGATACTCAAAATCTGACCTGTTAAGCTGGTGACCCGCTCCTGTTTTACAACGGCTTCGTGGCAGTGTGCGAGTTATCGTCCGAACGTTCGCATCCAGTTGTCGCTTGGCCGGCACACTAGAATCCAGCGTCAGCTCACGTCTTCCAGCCGTGACCTACGCCGTTGGCTGGGAGATATAGCCGCCTACGGCTTGGGCGACCGCGGCTCCCTCTCTCGCGCATGCTTGGTGGGTCGGCACAGGTCTGTCCGCATCCACAAGAGTTCGTTTACGCGCTGATTCACGCTCACGCTCTCGCCCTCTCGGCTCATGTCCCCTACTCACCGCACGTCAGCACCTGCACTCCCGCGACGTGCGCACTCGCACTCTCCGCACCTTCGTACCCGCACACCCGCACGTGCCGTTGACCTGTGGTCTGCTGTCCTCTCTTCTGTATCGCTATTTACCCAGGATGGTTTTGCTCGGCTTTTGGATAATGCTGTTCGTGAGGTAGCTCTTTGTCTCTTATTATTATAGTATTTTTGCTGAGCTAAATTAAATACCTATAATTATACTTGTATATTTTCTTCCAGATTAACATTCATTATTTCTTCTTTCCTATTCGTTCTTCTTTCTTCTTCTTCTTCTTCTTCTTCTTCTCTTCTTGCTTCTTTCTTCAATTCTCGTGTCGTTGCCTCTACCACAATACTCATAATTGACTCTCTTTGGTCTTCTTTCCTGTGCTGCCATGCTGACGTTTGCTTTTCTGCGCTCTTCTTCTCTTACTCTTCTCTCTCTTCTTCTTCTTCTGTCGTTGATAGTTTTGTGGTTCTTCTTCTTCTTCTTGTCGCTCTGTCTTCTGTCTTCTTGCCTTCATGTCTATCTCTTATCTTCTCTCCTTTTCTTCCTCTCCTCTGTCTTCTTCTTCTCTTGCTTCCTTGCCAGGGCCAGATTCACTACCATTCGTTATGCCACACTTCCTTTGAAAGATCAAGACAAAGGGTACTGATTATTGCTCTCCTTATCCCTCGGAACTATACCCTCCATAACACTTTGTTGCATAACTTCCAAATCCAATCAATTCACCATCTCGCATATTATATATATATATATATATATAGGATATTATATATATATATAATATATAGATATTATATATATATATATATATATATATATATATATATATATATATAATAACCATACTTTATATATTCGGAAATGGAAATTTATTTAGAAATACATATAAAAAGAAAATAAATATAAATATTATATGAAAAATGATAAAAAAAATATTGGCAAGTTAAAAATGCCAAAATCTACTTGCAAGTACTTTGCAAGATTTTCAAGTACATAAGGTGCAAGTACAAGTACAATACCCAAGTACACTTGGTTTTAGTTTAGATACTGCAAGTTACCAAGACAATACTCCAAAAATGAATTAAGTACAAGTGCTTATACTTGTTAGACCCAAGCCTCGATATATATATATATATTATATATATACTATATATATATAATAAAGATTTATATATATAATTATACATAACTATATATAATATACTCTATATATATAATAATATAGTATATAATAGTATATTATATATATATAGTTATATATATATAAGAATACATGATAATATATATATATATGAATTAAAGTACATATTATTATAATATAACATATAAATATTTATAACTATATATATTAATATAATTATATTTAAAGTGGTATATATATTATATATATTATATTATATATATATATGAATCGTTGTATATATTGATCTGAATATATATTTGTTATGTTTGACTCAGAGCATTGTGGCTGAATATCGACGTTCTTTGCAGGTAGTTAGGAAGTTCGTTGCTTTGGAGTGCATGACTACGTTCAATATCTTAGAGAGGGTCTTGAAAAGAATTTCTTTACATATATATATATATATTGATATATTATATATATATATATATAAGTATTATATATAGTATTATAATTACTATATATAAATATTTATACTTATTATATTAATTATATAGTATTATATATAATATATATATATATATTATAGTATATTTAATCATTATTATATCATTAGTATAAATTAATTATTTACTCATATAATATAAAAAGCATAATTCATTACTATATATTAGTGATATATAATATATATATTGTTATATATATACATTACATCATATACACTCTATACTAGTATAATCATAATAGATTATATATTATATATATATATTGTATAGTAATAAATATAAGTATATATATACTTATATATATATATATTTATATATATATATATATATATATATATATATTTATATTATATATATATTATATATATATATATAATATATATATATATATATATATATATATATATTTACATTTATATATATATATATATATATATATATATTATATATATATATAGATGCTATTCTTAATAATTATATATATGAGGTATATATATGATATATATATATATATATATATAATATACTGTAGATATATATATATTATATATAGTATATAAGGTATATATATGATATATATATATATAAATTATATATAAGTATATATATATTAATATAAGTAAAGCTATTATTTTTATAATAATATATATATATAAATATATATATATAGTTATATATATATATATAATTATATATATACTATAATATAATAATAATATAAATTTATATAGTATTATATATATATATATTATATATGTATAGTAATACTACATACATAAATATATGCATACACACACACATATATGATATAACATATATTATATATTTATAAATATAGATATATATATATTTTAATATATAATTATATATATATATATATATATTTATATATATATATATATTATATATTATTATATATATATATATATATATATATATATAGGGAAAGATGTATTTCATTAACAGCAAAAATTTCTTCATTCCATTCATTCATATCTCAAAATTTATATAGCCACAGAGAAAAGGTATACATTGCTGGAATGCTTCTGTCCAATTTAGTGCGGAAAATGTAGAAAAAAAGATAAATCTTCAATGATACAATAGCTACAGCAAAAAGAATACATTTTTGGAATCCTTGTAAAAATTTTAGATAGGGTGAGAAATGTAACAAAATAATAAAAAACATGGAAAAAATTATTGTTATAATTATTAGTATTATTGGGATTGGAGAGCCTATTTAGAGACCTTTTATTGTTTACTCGTTAAAAAAAACTTTCTATTAAATTTTGCCTTTTTTTTTTTTTACTAAAGGGCATGATCCAATTTTTTGTTGGGGTGGATCCCAGTTTTCAGCCCCACTAAAAATGGACATAAAATTCGGAATTTTCAGCCGATTTTGACTATATAAACCAAAATGTAGCTTTTTTTTGCCCTCTACCATAAACGTTGTTTCTGGTGTTTTTCCTGTGACTGTAGTCATATTTTTTTTCAGAATTTTTCAATTTCTTCAAATCTCATATTGTTATTTTGACAATTTGTTTTTGATGAACTTCAGAATTTTGGGAAATGACTTCAAACTTAATATGCATGAGAATGGTTCGCTACATTACCAACCAATTAGCACTGTGGATTATATTTTCGATATTTTTGATTTTTTGGTGCTCAGCGTTGTCAATTTCCAAACCCATTTGTCTTTTTAATTTGAAACGTTAAAAAATCTGACATTTTCTTTTTTCCTCTCCACAGATCCGTATCAACATCAATTTTCCAGGGCTTTGTCAATGGGCAAAGATGATAATCTGATGATAATAAAACAAATATGTGTTATTTTTTAAAAATTATGTTTTTAAAAAAAATTTCAAAAATAATTTTTTTTGGAAGAATTTATTTTCGCAAAACTCAAATCCAAAACCGATGGTGCATATACAAAAACTTTTTATCTAAGGTAAAAAAGATGAAAATCTGAAAGAATGACTACAGTCACAGAAAACCACAGAAAACAACGTTTTCTCAGAGGGCAAAAAAAAGTACATTTTGGTGTTTTGTTTATAACGTCAAAATCGGCTGAAAATTCCGAATTTTATGTCCATTTTCTATGTAGTGGCTTGAAAATGGGATCAGCCCCAGCAAAATATTGGATCATGCCTTTAAAGAATACCCTTCAAAAAAGGTAGGGAGTGGGTATTGTAGTATTAACCGCACCGATGAGTTCAAGACGAGTCGGGCCGTCTCTCGCGCACCTTCCGGGGAACTGAGGGTAGGACTAATTTCCCCCCCTCCTGGAGGGTCTCCAGAACCCCCGCTCTTTGATTGGGTTGTCGCGGGGGTTCCTCCGGCCTCTCCCCTACGGGGGTATGGAAAACGACCCCCCCTGTGTTCCACTGCTTCAGCTCGAATGCCCAATCCTACATTGACTTCGTTGTAATTACCTTATATTTACAAATAATATATTAAATTGAGCTAATATAATTATGTCCCCTGCTTCACATATTATTAAAAAATAGCCATATACTCTTATTGTTATTTTATTTTTTATTATTTTTATTTTTTTAATTTTCCTAGCTAAAATTTTTACATAGGTTCCAAAAATGTATTCTTTTTTGCTGTAGCTATTGTAGTTGAGATTTTTTTTTTTTTTTTTTTTTTTTTTTTTTTTTTTTTTTTTTTTTCTTTACATTTCCAGCTTAAAATTGGACCAGCATTCCAGGAATGTATTCCTGTTTCCCTGTAGCTATTGAGTTTTTGGAGATATCTGATTTGAAAAAAAATAACCATTTTGCTAATGTATACATATAAGCATATATTATATATATATATATAATATATATATATATATATAATATATATAATAATATATAGGTATATATATATATATATATATATATATATAGTATATATATATATTATATATATATATATATATATATATATAATATTTTAGTATTTATATGTAACGGATACTTGGTTGACTTGAAACTCGTATTCTGTTTCTGTATATTATATTACTATATATATATACTACAATATATTATATTAATTGTAAAATATATTAATATAAGATATATAATAATAAGTATATAACTGAGAATCTACTATCTTACAAGCCATAAACATATAATATAAGTAATCACTTTTTGTCCTTCCATAATATAATATCATATAAAAGTAAATAATATTTCATATTAGTTATTATATAAAATATATATATTATAGTATATATATAGGTTATTATCATTACTCTTAAAAAACATATAAAGTTACTAAAGATATATATATATATATATATATATATATATATATATATATATATATATAGTTTATATATTATTATATATATATGACATATAATAATATGAATAAATATATTATATATAAATATATATATATATAATATATATATTAATATAATACTTATATAAATACTTACTTAAAAAAGTATGAAAATGTGTATTACAATATAGTATATTATATATAATACTAATAATTTTTATATTAAAAGAGTTATATGTATTTAATTGACTGATACACTATAGATATGACATATTAGATATGGTAAAAGAGAGAGTTTGTATTTGTGTGTTGTGGCTGTGTGTTGTGTGTGTTGTGTGTGAATAATATTGTAAAAGGAAGAAGCAAAAACAATTTAATGGGCTATGAATGAAACGATTCAAATATTTTTGTCCAGAGTTTCTTAAACCCTTTTAAGGTTGCACATGATTAATGAAGATTGTTCCCAGAATTAATATTACTTACAATATTTTGAACTCGAATATTTAGAAAAATCTATGTCTAGTCAGTAATTTATCATAAAGAAATTATAATAAAAAAAAAAGAAAAAGAAAAAAAAGAGCATTTTAATTAACAAAGACTCTAAGCCGCTTTAAAGATTCCGAGGATGCAATGAAAACGAATAAAAGTGAATAATATATCCAGATTTGAATTCATACATATATGAAAAACGTTCACTTAAAAAAAAAAAAAACATTCTATTGGAAGCCTTTAAGCTTGTTTGTCTCGACTTTTGAGGGAGAAGGCTTCTTAAGAACTCTATAATGACCTATATTATAAGGGAAATTATTTTTTCATATATTTTTAATTCTATTTATACAATCTTCAGGATTACACGGACATACACATACACCGTTAACTCTCACACATACAAACACACATACACACTCACACATATATAAATGTATATAAAAATTATATATATATTTAAATAATAAAATTAATAGGTATTATTATAAAGTACAATATATATATATATAATATATATAGGTAATACTAGTAATATAGATCTCCTATCTTGCAGGGTCGCAACTTGCTATATATAATACGATATTAATAGTACTCAATATATTAGGTAGAGATTTATTAAACAAGATAGCTACTATATATTTATATTATATGTTAGCATAGTAGTAAAGTTCTAGGCTTTATTGCCAGAATCTTCGAATATGATAATATATTATAAAATCTCTATATATATAATAAAAATATAATACTCCTCTTATATATATATATAATAAAATATATATACTATATATATTAATATTTAATTATATATAGAACTATCTACATTTACTATATATGGTATATATATATATAATTTATAATAATACTATATATATATATGTCACTATATATAATATATATATATATTATATATATATATATATATAATAGTATTTATATATATATTTATATATAGTGTATATATAATATATATAATATATATATATGGGATATTCCCATCTTCCATACAGCAGCTACAACATCTTTCGAATCAAAATGCTCAACTCAAATCTTTGTCTGTTCTAAATATTCTGGTATTCTCCATATGCAGTTTCTATCTAATTAGCATACTCCTGTTTCTAGACATAAACCTATCAAATTAGTAATCATCTAAAGAGAGAGAGATTTGTGTAATCCTAGAGTGACAAACATAACTTTTGCACCTGACTCCACATGTTTTCTCGAGGGATCACACACCTTGCGATACTCCTTGACATAGTATTCCCTCTCACTTCACTCTCTTTTTGCGCAAGGTGGATAATTAAATTTAGAAGCGTTTTAGACTTACTAATTGGTCATTTCTCACGGTGGAGGTAATCCGACGATTCAATATTATACTTACGTCAAATATTATTAACCCTAACCAGTTCTTACAATGAACAGAACGCTTTCCCTATCTGCATATCTTTTATCGGGTATCTCTTAATTTTAAAGTATGTTCGACATTCGATATGTTACTCGTTTCCCCAGAGTATAGATCCTTTTTGCTTTATCTTATAGCTCTCGAACTACTTTAGCACTAGATCTGCTCTTTATGATTACAATTCTTACATAATTGAATACTACCTCCAAAGGTAAAGGCAGGAACACTCATCATCTCATCTACTTAAAACTTTGACTTTAACATGTCATGTCGAACTTATTGAATCTGAATTTGGAATTTGGAGCTTCATTCTAGGCCTAGAAGAACATGATTAAAACAATTTTCACTTAAGAGGTTATATAAATATATATATATATATATATATATAGTTCATATTTGGAAATAAATACTAAATAAATTTTTAGAAAAATTATATTACTATATATATATCGTAATTACCAGGACAAATTACTATATATATAATTATTTATTTATATATAGATAATTGATTTATTATATATAACTGAATTTATATACTAATAATAATAATCTACTCTAAATGATTATAAATAATATATATATATATATATATATTATTAAAAGATATAGCTAAATGATATAAATTATATATGTCTCTATATTATATATATATAATTAAAACTCAGTATATAATATACTTTTATGTTACAATATTATATATTATAATATATAATATATATATATAATAATATATATATAGAATAAAATTTAAGTAAATTTAATTTCTATTTCTAATACTTACGTGAATGATATAATAATATCATACCTGTCAGGAATAATAAAAGGATGTGTTAAAACGAAAGTAATAGAGTCATTTCTTCCCTTTAAAAAATTTTTAGATTGGATATCACGATTTTGAAATATTTTAGGTGAAAGATATGTTTACATAACACTTGCATAGCTATTCATTCTTACTATTGAAGTTCGGGGAAAACCAGATACAAAATATTCAATTTTTCAGGCAAAAGAAAGTCTAAGGGAAATACGGTTCCGCTGGGCTTAACTATTTTTGCATTATACTTTTGCTTTTTACGTAAGGTTTTCAATTCGAATTTTATTTATTATTAATTTAAATTCTATATTTTATTTTATTAGTATTTATTATATATTAAGAATAATATATATTGATATTATTATTATTATTATTATTATTATTAATATTATTATATATTTTTTATATATTACTATTATTATATTAATATTATATACCAATGTATTCTATTATTTATTAAATAATATTGGAAATACACATTATTGTGTATTTCATTTATTTATTATGTAATTATTAATCTCTTTATATATATATATATTTCCATAATTTCTCCTGTGATAATATATATTTTCATTATTATCATTTTATTTTATTTATATTAAATATAATCTACATTATTTATTACTAATTAATTAATTAATTAATTATTATTAATTAATTGTGGCAATTGCAGTATGCTATCATTAATTTTTCATACTTATTTTTGTTCTTATGTTATTATATTCTACCAAAATTTTGTGGCTTCGAAGTGCTTTATTCAATTATATCTGCTTTTGAGAAAACTGAATTGAAATAACAATAAAGAAATTACTAAATTGGACTTCTTGATTTAACTATTCACGAAAATATTAAAAACGAGAGTATTAATTTATGGGTATTTTGTATATTCTGTGGTGTATTTCATCTTTATAGCCAAGCATATTTCTTGTTAAATATGACTCTCATGATGTCAGTAAATCTTAAAGATAGAATTTCGGGACTGTGATGCGACGAATATTTTGCTCGAGTGTAATCTTCTTGAACAGTTTTGATGGATTTTTACCGCTACTGCATCCAGTAGCTTCTTTTTACTTTTACATCGTCTGTATTTTCTCTCTCGTGTAGTACTCTCATTTGTCTATAATTATACTTTAATCATTCTTTATAATTTCTGTCGGCATAGTAACCCAGGTGTTGTAGATAATATAATCGGGTGCTGCTGTTCCACCGCTTAGGAAGAGGGCTCTCAAATTATAACGCTCTAGATAATGTCTAGTCGTTCGCACCTAATTGCTCATCCACTTTCACGTCACTAGCCTTGAGTAACGTGGTAAAGTGGCATATGCTAATGTACTCGAGTGTTTCTGGTATAGTTGCTGTGTGAGATGTTCTTCTTCTTCTTCATTCTTCTTTCTTATGTTGCTTTTACATTTCTTCTATCAATTCGTGGCATTCAATATCATTTGGCATAATCTTATATCATATTTCTTCATTATATATATTTACAATTAATACTATAACTCATTAACTTATTCTTCATATAATAGTAAGAATAATTGATTTTAGTGGTTATTTCATCTTATGTGACAATTATTATATTTTGCCTATGTGTTATTAATTAAATATATGATTGTTGATTATTATTAATGGAATAAATCTTTAATTATTATGTATATTAATTAATATAGTTATTATTGTATTAAATTATTTAATATTAGTAAATAATTAATAATTATTATTATATCTCATTTATTATACTAAGTCTTGATTGATGAAAAAGAAGACATTATGCTTCCTTGGCTCTCTCTTGACAAAGACAGTTTCCAACCATACAGGTATCAGAGAGACAAATATCTGAAAGAATACTGTGATTTATACAATCTCAGATAGTTATTGAATTTAATTCATCTCTTTTATTCAAGCTTGATATTCTGACCATCGATATTCTATTCCAAACTTAAAAATATATGTTACAGTGCATATTCTCTTAAAAATTTTCTTGGATACTCTTTTCGTCAGCATTTTGCAACTCTATACAAGATGATTATTATCGATTTCGTGATGACTTATCTTACGGAAACGTTGAAAACAGCCAGAAAGAGACGGTCTTTTCTCTTAATGTTGAACAAATATTAAATAATATCTCAACATTCTCACTCAATTCTCTCAATAGAGGAAGGGAAATACTAACAGAAATGCTTTAATATGGCGTTTTAAGGATAAGATTTACAACAAATTTTTGCATACCCAGATACAGAATTTTTTTTTAAAGTTTTTATTTAATATGTCAGAATGTTATTCTCTTTTATCAAGAATCACTCAGAAATAAAAGCTGGTGGGATCTGATTATGGGTAAAGTGCAGTTTTTGATGTCTAGAGGGTAGGTGAAAGATAAAATAAATAAAGGTGTTTCAAAATATTTAGTTTCATTTTCAAGTTTATAATATAATAATTAATATATATATATATATTATATTTATTATATATATTATATATATATATAATTAATTAATAATATATATATAATATATATTAATTATATATATTATATATATTAATTAATATTAATATATTATATAATTATATATATATATATTAATATATATTATTAATATATATAATATATATTATATATATATTATATATATATTATATATATAATTATATATATATAATATATATTAATATATATATAATATATATATATATATAGGGCGTATTTATTCAGTCTAATTTTTATTATAGGCATAGTTGCAAAACAGTTTTAGGGTTTTGTGATGCGTTAGTAATCACGATGCAAGAA
>JABUQX010130547.1:0-22500 GCA_015478945.1 Trachelipus rathkii
TATATATATTATTATAAGTATATATATATATATATATTTTACTAAATAATATATATACTATATATTATATTAATATTTATATATATATTAGTATGTATAATATTATAATATATTAATTAATATATATATATTATTCATATATTATTATATATTTCAATTAATTAATATATATATTTATTAACGTACTTTTACTCACTATTATATATATATATATATATATATTCTGATTATTATTATACTTTCTATTATGATATTTATATATATATAATCTATATATAATAACTAATTATAATAATTAGGCTACTATATATTATTATTACATATGATTAGGCGGCATTACGTTAAATGATATAACTTTAGGTATTGATAGATGGAGGTTAATATTGTAAAGTTAATTATTATATACTATAAGGGTCTATATATACCTCCTATTATTTAATATATATGAGGGTTATATATATATACTTATATAGTACTATACTATCCCTTCTTTAATCTATTACTTATATTAACTTAATAGTATATTATATTATATATATATAATATAAAATATATATTAATATTATATCCTATATTATTAAATAATATATCTGTATACAGATATCGCAATTACCTTGTGTTATATCTGTCTTTATAAAGAAAATTATAGATAGTATTTTTTTTCTTAAAATAATCACTATGAAGGAGAGTTATAGATATGAACTATATAGTATATATTAATAATTAATATAAAATATTGTATATATATATATATAATACTATAATATATATATATATCTATTATTATTAGATACATAATATATATTAATTTATATTACTATTTTTGTACGAATCATATTCTCTAATATTCCGATGTATTTATATATATCTATCATATATATTAATATTAATTACTTATATAGTATAATTATTACTTTGTATATATTATTTATATAAATATATACTAATTTATCATATATTATATTATTAATATATTTATAATATTACATATTATAATTAAAATATATAATTCCAAAATAAATAAATAAATAAATTACTACCATTTATATCTTAAACTAATAATTTTTTTGTAATTACTAAATGATTATATATATATAAATAATTTATTTATATTTATCATATATATTTAATATATCCGTTGTACTGAGTCTTATATTATGTATTATCATTATATTAATAATATTGAGAAAACTTATTTTTAACTTTTTTTTAATATAATATATCTGATGGTTATATAGTCACGGCTTCGTAAGATATCACAATTAATTCACTGCAATTATATATTATCATATAATAGTAATCGAACTTCCGATTTATTCTATCATTATAGAATATGTAGATATATATTTTAATTATATCAAATAATTCAATTATACTTTCATTTTCTTTATAGAATTAACTTAATATATATTCTAATATATCCTTAGTATAGTGAATTATATCTTACTACCTTTTCTTTCTACTACATCGCGCACTATTTTACATGTCCTCTCATCGTCGGGGCTATATATATAGTATATATATATTTTTATATATTTAATTTTATAATATCGATAATTAATAATATATAATTAGTGTGCATAAATTTAATACGGATTATTTTATTATTATTATTCTGTTTTCTTATTAGAATTTATCAGCTGTTATCGCTAAATGTTTATTCACAAATTAATATTCGAACATTCAATTAAATAGTATAGTATTATATTATAGTATAGTAAGGTATAATATAATAATAATATAGCTCACATATAAAATAATTAATAAAATATTTTACGTATTATTGTAGGATTATAGTGTATACAAATATTTATTTGCAAAGGAAATAAGTTTGATTTAACCCTATATTATTTAGTTTAAATTTATTGTACTATATTTATTTATATTAACATATATTAATATTAAATTAATAATGTAATAGTAATTAATAATTATATATATTAATCATAGGTTCATTGGTTTTAGTATATTATTTATATATAGTCTTTAAATTCTAGGTATATTTTATTTTGAGATTCTTCTCTCCTTAAATGCTACATATTTGTGGTTATCATCATTTTACATCTTTAATATTGATGTACCTAAGGTATACTCACTATTATAGTATCTTATATATATTATATATATCATTAAATATATATATATTATTATATATATTATATATATTAAGTACTAATATACTTAATATATTAACTATTATACATATATATTATTAATATTATATATATTTAATATTTATAATACAATATATATTATATGATTATTATTGATCATAATATAGTAATATTATATTCTATATATTTTTTTTATAGGTAGTACGGTAAAAATATATATATGGTAGTAATATGAGGGGATTCATTTACCTAGGGATAAATACTATATATAATCTATTTTATTATTTCCTTAGAATAATGGATTATTATATTGTTATTTATTTATTTAGTGAGGTTAAATCATAGTTAGATAAGGGATATGTTATTCCATGATTATGGGTTATGATTTACACTACCGTGGCACAATTGATATATTACTTATCTGCTCATATATTATTCTTATCACTTTGTTTTACTTTTTTTCTTCTGTTTATTTATTATTTGTAACTTTTTTTATTTCGGCGTACTTTGGGTATAAAAAAATAATATAATTTATATCACTATAAATCATTTACTTTTATTATTTACGTTAAAAATATATTAATATGTCGAACTTCTGACGCTACTAATATGCATCTAACTCTAGGTATGAATATATATTATATGGTGAAGTATATATATTATATAACTAATACAATATAATAATTATAATATGTTTATATAGTATATAATATAATATTTTTCAGATATTATATATTACTATATGTATAATTATCATTAATACTAGTGATAATATGTATTAATATATATATTATATACTAGTTGCGCACATAAAATATTATTTTCATTATATTTATTCAAATTATATATATAAACTAGTAATTAAGTGTAAGTATATATCATATATATCAGGATATATCATATATATAGTATATATACTATTATATATACTAATATAACGTAGTTTATGATACTTGGGTAATATTATATATAATATATAGTTAATATATTACATATTTATATATATTATTATCATATATATATATTTATATTATAGTATAATTAATATTATATATTATATTATATAATGTTATATATATTATATATTCATAACTATTAATATCGTACTATTTACTATAAATATTACTCTAACATGTATTCACGATAAAGTCTTTTAACTATTATATCTCTAATATCTATAATTGGACAATATGGCTCCACTCACTGTTGACATTCATACTTAATATATATATACTATATTAATATTAATATCTATATTAATATATATATATATATTTATAATATAACTATATAAATATTACTCTACAACACTGTATATCTCTATAAAGTCTTTTAACTATTAGTTATACTCTAACTAAAATATTGACCTGAAATATAATTCTATAATAAATAACTTATGATAATATATGGGCCATCCAATTTTGCGAACACGTTTAATATCGTCAAGATGTGGGTCGAATTTGATCTGATCGTTGCGATTATTTCATGCGCAAAGTATCAGCTTAATTACTTATGCATATTTTATTTTCTTATATTTTATACTCTTTTTATTTAGTATATCCTTTAAGTTGGTTTTGATATGAATATTATGAATAATCAAGCAAGTATAATCGTATCGTTACTGTCTATCAGTATATGTGGCCATCAAGTAGACTCACGATTGAGATTAATGAATAAATTTCTATTTAATGCCTAGAAAATGAGAAAAGTCAAAATTAATTCTCACACTATTATTAATTCCATTGCCCATAGGCTCTAACTCCATAGATACCATAGGCAGATATAAGTAAGATTTATTAATTCTGCGGCCCTTTATTCCAAACTATAAGTTTTCACTACTATAGGCAGTAACAGCACGTAACAAGCATTACTCTCTAGAGTTATTGGTATCAATCTGAGCGTAAGTTATGTTCATTACATTGCTTACTTTGTTTTCCCTTGCGTATTTTTGTATATCTCGCGTCCTCTTTCTCTTTCATATTTGGCATTTTACATTCTTGTACTACTGATTGATTTTTAGTTCACTTTATAATTGATCTACGTATATGTGATCCTTGTATCGTAGTGGTATAATTATCGCTGTATAAGTTTTCAAGCTTCTGGCCTGTGAATATTGTGTGATTTTTAGACATTCCGAGTTCAAATAAGGGATATCGACGAAAAGTGAGACTGTTGAAGATTCTGCTGAGGGACCGGTGCGCGAATTAGTCCGTTGGTCACAGCTTCTGTTATATGATCGAGAGATGGTGTCTTGTTTCAGGGTTAAATATGAACTTGGGAGAGCCAAAATAGTCTGAAAGTTGTTATCTTTGGTCCAAAAGTAAACCCCACACCATGCTTGTTTATTCTCAAGTCAACTCCCCTGTTGAGGTACGTGGTCCTGGTGGAGCAATAGTTTATATCGATTTATATAGCTAGGATAAACTATTAGTATGATATAATACAGTATATATATAGATATATATATAATATATTATATACCGTATAGTTATAGTTTATAAAAATGACGATATCATGATTATAGATATCATGATTATAGATAAACGCTATAGCTAAGATATATATAATAGTAAAGTATTATAATGTTATATATAGTATATATACTATATATTTAGTATATATATATTGTATAATATTATCTGTATCAAAAATATTGTTATATATAACTTATATGTTATACATTATATTTATTATATATATATATCTTATATTATATATATATATATCACCGTATACATATAGAGTATATATATATATCATATACTATATATATATATATATATGATTATGGATACTGAGCATTATATAGTATATATATAGTATATATGTATATATATATCTATATATATATATATATATATATTATAATATATTATATGATATATAAATAAGCGGTATTATATATATATATATATAGTATATATATATATTATAGTATATATAGTATATATATATATATAGCTACCATAAATAAAACTTGCTTCACATATGTATTCTGTGTATATATATATATATATTTTATATATTATCAAGTAAATCCACTCCACACACACAGAATATATATTATTATATATATATTATATAATATAGTATATGATATATATTATAGTAGTATTATTATAGTATTATATATATATTAGTATATTATATATATCATTATAGGTTGCAGGGAAATACATTGCACACCTACTGCAACCACAGCCACACTTATATATAGTATATGGATATATATACTCATGTATGTTAAGCTATATATACGTATAGATATATGTTTATATAATATATCTATTATATATAATATATTTTTATATCTGAGTATATATATATGAATAATATATATATATATATTATTATATATAAATACTTTATGTATTATATTTATATATATATATATAGTACTATATATATAATTATATATTAGTTTTATATATATACTATATGATATATAGTAGAATATACTACGTCAGAATATACTAAAGGGCATGCAAATTTTGTGCAATATAATTCATGAATTATTTTTTCTGATTCTTGTTTTCAATGGGCTCTAAATTTCTGATTAATTAATGTAAAAAAGTGATAGGCCTAAATATATATACTAAGTACTATATATATATATAGTATAATAATATAATTATATATATATATAGTATAGTATATATAATATATATATGTATATTATTAAATATAATATATATATATATATATTCCATATATATATATATTTGTGCAAGAGTGATAATAGAATTAATATGCTTCTAAATGAGAAATGTTATAAAAATTTTAAGTATTCTTTCAAAACCTAGAATTTTTAGCAGTCACAAAGTATATATATATAAATGGAGTTGAAATATTGGAGAGTTTACCTGAAATATTTTATTGATTGTTTTTTCCTCATTTATTTGAAATGGCATTAAAATATTTAATTTCACCTCAGGTTCTCAGACTCGGATAATAGATTTGTAGTTTCGTATTTGAGTGTGGAGCTAAAATGTAAGAGAAAATTTAACATTAGTAGTGCTTTATTTGAAGGAACAAGAAAAGTTTGTAATGGTGGCCTAGATAATGAAATAGATGGACACAAAATATAATGGAAATTGTGTAAAAATACTGATAGAAGAACGTTTGTTGTAGAGATTGAGAAAAGGCATACAATTTGGTGGATTTAGGAACGTGAAATTCATAATATATATGTGAGCGACGAATACCTCTTACTATGTAGCTATATATATATATATTATATCGTTACAAGTATTAATATATATAAAACGTTATATAATATATTATACTATACCTATATATTAACTAGTATATTATGAGCTTCGATTTTAGGAAAACCTACGGATGCTCTCCAGCTACAGAAATACAACCAATGCTTAAACCTTGCATAATGAAAATGGAGCATGGAAAAAGCCCGCTTGCATCCACGGACCAAATAACCAGGTGTGTCCAAACGTAAGTAAAAATACGCTCTTATAATTATAAATATACGGTATCAATTACCTGCTATTATGATATACACTACAATACTATCACTCATATTATGCATATATCTTATTTATCTCAGCTACATCTGTCTAAATAAATATAAGCTTTATATTATTTAGCTCTGAATATATATATCTATCAGTATGTTATATACACTTCATTAATTATATTCACATATAAGTGACGTCAATCCTATCATTTTTCTTACGGGCTCCCAGCTGGTTGATACTCACCACTACTATAATTAATACGTATAATATATAAATTATACATATATCGCTTAGGAGTAGCGACCACACTGGTCTGAGGCAATATGGAGGATGATAAAAAGTAAACACTCCTCATACAAATGACCATAAGCCAGGACCTGAGTGCTCAATTTAAGAAATACCATCCATCAGTATATGAAAATGATTTTCTATCATATCATAAGTTCAATATGCCCAGTCATTTGTGCTCTATGCAGCTATGACAACACATAACAAAGTCCCTTCGGTTGAGATAACTCTCTTCTATCACGTAGTGCGAATTGGTAAGTCACAAGCCTTTTCCAGCGGCGATTATTCCACATATTTGTATCCAATCTGACCTCTCCACACTATCGTCCTTTATAAGAGTTACTGAAAATTATGGTGATCAGTATACTTTGTCGCTAGCCCTTATCATTGAAAAATTTATCTCTCTTGGCCAGGGAGGATATCTGGTAAGAAGATGAGTATCTTGAGTATGATTTATTTCTTCTGATTATATCTTATTGTTATTTATATCTGAACTGACCTGAAGAGTAGTCTCTACAAACGGACCGGGTTTATATATTATCTTTATTCATTTCGACTTACTGTACTACAAAACTTATGTTGTTCGCTAATCTATCAAGTATATATAGACAAATCTTAGGCATAAAAGTACTAACTATGAAATTAAAATTTTTTAATCAAAGTTATAATGGAGTACTTATATATATAAATAACATTACTTCCCGCCCTTTAGGTAGGTTAAGTAATGTTATATTATATAATAATTATACCAAGTTGATAATAATTACTACTTCATTATCAAAGGATTGAATTTGATTTAGTGGGCATTTAACTATGCATATACAAAATATATAAATACATTATTCAATATGGGGTAAATAAATACTCAACTAAAATATTCATATAAAGTTCATATCTATATTACAAATGCAAACATTACAATATCACCAAAGAATATTACCAAATTTGCTCTTTTTGATTGCCTGAACTTAATACTAGTATTACTATATAAATATATATATCAATATACAAAGCATATAACTGTACAAATATAGTACCGAAGATCTAACACATATATTACAATAATATTATGAATACATAATTAAAATATTCAATAATGTTATATATATTACAGAAATTATAAAAAGGTGCATTTAAAACAAAGCCATATTTGGTTATACCGAGTATAGATATATATAACATTAACCATACACATATTAAATTGGCCTTTTTAACATTATATATCTCTTATTTATAATATGATAGTGAGAGTTTTACATAACAGTAAGTTATAGAGCGAGATAAATGGGAATAGTTGACCACGCTTGAATTATTTGCACAAAATATATCACTAGTCGTCTTTAAGGTCAAGCACATTGATTCTGAGAAATACCGTCTATAATTCCGAGAGTCAAAAGTCTACATGTATAATTTTGTTAAAATTTAGGGAGAACGTATTCTAATTTTTGTTGACTATGTTAGTTTTGAGAGACATTACTGCGTGCTACTGAATAGTTCATGCTGAGACAATAATTGTTCTGTAAGTATACAACTTTTTAATCTTGTTCCTAGAGAACACATCTAGCTTGTCGAGACATCATGTATGATTGAACTTGAGAGGAATTGCTCTTCTGTATAATTAATAATAGGTACCATAATAGTGGAGATCATTGAGTACTTATGTACAATTTTCTTGGAGTCATACATAAATGAGTAGAGAGAGGTCAAGCAGATTACCATCTCTGTATAGGAATTCGAAAAGAAATCAGAGTTCTTTAAGATAAGTGAAATATATCTTCGAATACTTATAGGCAATGTGCTTCTGCCCATTTGTAATCGTTCAATATTTATAAACTTAATTGAATTGTATTGAAAGCACATTGGAAATCCAACCTGTACATAAGTTGAATGAATTGCGTATATGTATGTGATGGCAAGAAGTTGACTTAGATTAAGATTTAGAGGATATCCTATATAAATGTATGTGAAAATAGATTAATTCATTATCACGCATAAACATCACAATAATAAAGATTGTGAGCGAGAGTCCACTATTTGAACATCCTGTTACATTTGGAAATTCTGAAATAATTAGCATATCGAATGAGATGAGAGTTAAGTAGTGGAGAAAATAAAGAATCTATACTTAGGTACAAAATGCAGGAATATGTCAATGTTCAACAATCCTTAGAACTTTGTAAATGAATGATAGACACAGTCATTTTATCTCTGACCTCAAAAGGAACACGAATTTGCTATGTCTGTAGGAACGGCTAACTCCTTCAATTTTGAGTACATGTGATATATAGTTAGTGATATATGTAGTGGAAAGCGAATGGTTTCATATATAAAATGATAATCTTTGAGCGTTCATAAATTAATGCAAAAATGAAATTGAAGTCTCACGATCAATCGAGGTAAATGCTCTCGTTTCTTTTTATATATGCTTATGAGTCATTTTACTACACTGTGAAGTAGTGTGCTGAGATTAAAAGGAGATGTTAAGTTATTTGGATTGTTATTAGTAGTTTTTTTTCTTTTTTCAGAATGTCTATTGAATTGAAATGTGGGTGTCTCTTCTTCTCACAGGGTTCACACAATTATATAAGGGAGTAGAGGGTTGCTAAGTTGCGCTTCTTTAAGAGCAAGCACCCCTATATTTAGAGGATTCGCAGCCGCCTTTCCCTTAGCAATGTGTACCTCCTCTCTTTGCTCGGGACAGGAGAAAGATTTTTGGAGGAGATATCTTGAGTGAATTTTATTTCTTCTCGAGTCTTATTGTTAATGGTTGGTATCTGACCTGCTGAAGTAGTTATCTCAAAACGGCACGACTTGTATATATTATTTTAAGGTATGTTTCGAGAGACTTATTGACATAAAAATTCAATGCTCATGCCCATGGGGAGCGAATCATCCTTTAGCATGGCATTATACAAAGTACAGATATTAACATAATTAAACATTTTTTTTTATGAATACTAAGTTAAAATGGAGTACTACATATATATATATACTTATATAAAATTTTTTAAAAATATTAAAAAAAAAAATAATTATATATATTATAGGAATATATAATTTGGATATGGTGTAAATATAATTATAGAATATTCTAGTATATATAATATATATTACCAAATATGATAATTACTAACCTGAAACAAGGTTTTGGCAACTAAAATAGTACTTTATCACATAATTAATTATATAGATACTAAATATCTAATATAATCATATAAAATACATAAAATCTAATTACTATTATAATAAGAATATTAAATTTTTTTTAAAGAAATAATAAAGATATAATAAGTTATACTTTTTATATATTGTAGGGTAAAGGATTAATTCAGATAAATAGATATGATAAAATAATTAAAATTAAAAAAAGATTATGGCAAACGTTTTCGAAGCCCCTTTTGAAGCCAAAAATAAGAGTTAAAGAGTAAAAAGCTAAAACGCGAGACCAGCTCCAAGGAAGCGATTCAAAACAAAGAAGAAATTTGGAAAAATAAAACGATTAACAAATTCCCGGCAATCACAAGAACTACCACCAACATAAAAAACTAAATAAATAATAAAAAAATCGTGTGGCCCTTTGAATCACTTTTGAAATAGTCAGTTATATTAGATTATGGTTATATTTGCTTAGTGATTTTCCTATTTATGTAGATCCTTCTCTCTCTTTATTTTTTAAATCCGCAGGCTAAAGTGGGATGTTACCTACATCACTAATATATATATATATAATATATATACCTATTATATATATATATATTAGGATAGGAGTTTCTGCATATGGAGCTCTGCCACCCAGCTATGGATGGCAAGCATCAATTCTCTTACGTAATCACAACTTGGGTATATCACAGTGGGGGACAATTACAATTGAAGAATTATATGATGATAATATATAACTATAATATATAAGATATAGCTAATATATAAGGAGTATGTAGCTGACGTAGTATAAGCGTATATAGATGGACACGTAAGTGAGCATTGATAATATTGGTATGTAGTACAGCAGACTAGAGACCACGCCGAAATAATGGGATCAATCAGATTGGAACTGAGAAAACAAGACTGGACAATATACACAGTAAGATTAAGATTATGTAAGATTTAGTAAATTAATCAGGAAAGATTGTTTATATATTATATATATAAGGGTTCTATCCGCCCCTGTATGACATATAGGGCCTGTGAGTGATATTGGTGAGTCCAATACGGATATACGGAGGCGTGGCAATCGATATCTATATATATATATATATATATATATATATATATAGTATAAAAACTTCCCGTATAGCACAGCCGCTATTAACCAGAGTCATCAGGTGGAGTACACGGTACTACAGAAGATCTACACGATGGTCCACTAATGTACTTCCTAGATACTAGCACGTTATATTATATTTGATGAGGTATTATTCGCTTATCCCTCTAGCCTATGATATTTAATGTACTAGCACTCGTCCTCCCTAGCTCACCCTCACTTGTGCAGTTGACGCCAATTAAACCGCTGGCCGAAGCCTGGTGCAGATGAGCAGGTATAGTAATCCCGAGTTGTGATTGGAGGTGGCCGCTTTGTTCGATGACATCCGGGGAGGTCTGACCAGCGATACACTTGCTGACCAAGACCACCTCGCCTGGTGAAGGCGATGCTTACTTGAGGTAATAGGAGCGAGAGCGGCCCAGACCATCGATGTGGGCCCTCTCTGTCGGGGCGTGCGGGGATATATTCACATTGCCAGTTAACCTATATACTATATTATACCTACATATTAGAGAGGGGCCCCTAATACTACATACATAGTATAGTATATTGTTTCTTACGAGAGTGGTACAGCCGAAGAAATTGTTGTGCTAGTCGCCCTACTATTAGTCTTATATATATAGTGATATATTAGTATAATACCTGTATACTTGATAGGTAGTATACCGTACTATAGTTACAGACCAGAAAGCCCAAATATTATAATTATTGAGTTAATGTAATCAAGTGAGATTACCGTTCTAGTTTGGCTTTAAAGCCGCAGATTGCACAAGGGCTCTGAGTAAGCGATAATCTGAATTAAGCAAATGAACTATGACAGTGGTTCTTGATTGAGGAGTAAAAATTCGAGAAAGGAGCATTCATTATATTAAGCCTATATAAATATTTATATATATATTACTGTACTTATATATAAAATATAATCATTGATAAGATTTAAGTTAATTATATAGTTAGAAAGATGAAAGAGGCTACAGTAGAAAACTATAATTATTTATCAAGATATGTACCATATATATATATATATATATAATCACTACACTATAATTGAGGGTATATAGGTTTAGTATTTCTATAGTGTTTATTATATACCTATAATATATAATATATATGAATGAATAATATAATAGAAAAGAGCTATCAGTTATATAAACAGGACTAGCAGACTATACTAATATTATATATAGGATAAGTGAATATTATATATAACCTCCTATAATAACTATATCCTTATATGTATACAAACGTAGTATATATACTGTGAACTTGATATGATGGATAGTATATTAGTATATAATCACAATAAGTAGTATATAGGAATGGAATATGACTTATTATATACAATATGTAGTATATACTTTATATATATTATGATTGATATATAATTTTATTAAAATATATAAAATATGATAATAGCATGAATATACCATTATAATATTAACAAAGTCATATTAATATAAATGAACTGATTTTTGCATGTAAAAGATACACACAATTATGAAATAGCGAAAATGTTGGGTAGCCTTAGATTCCCTCAATAGTTTATGGGCAAACTACTACTTCATCACCACTCATAACTGAGTTACGATTGGGGAGGGCTCTAACCAACCATGTGACGTACACAAAATTTATGGTTACCGGCTTACAACACCACTTTGTTTCATATAGGAAAAATAAAAAAAAAAGTGTCGTGGCGGCTATGAGACAGCGGTGCTAACATACATAACCTAATGGGAAGAGCGAGCGTTGGATGATGGAGCGCAACTTGTGAGAGATTCGAAGAAGAGAAATTGAGAGAATATATTGTACTGGTTTTGATGAAATAGAAAATATTATTTTTATTTTTTTTAATTTATTTGCTGTACTAAAAAAAGTTGAAATATCCAACGGCGTTGTGTGTTTATTGCTATTCACATTCACTGCTAGCTACACTACTATCAGTAGTAGTAAGTGTATACCATCAGGTAGCACAGTGAATTTTTCAATGTACTTTTGTTTTCTCTTTCTTCCTACAATGTGAAAAAATGTTATATAAGAATCTAATTTTTTATAAAAAAAGAAAAATGAAATTAAAGAAAAACCTACTCATTTTATAATTATAGGTTTGGGTTTAATTAGACGATGTCCGGTGAAATTTTTTTTTTTTTTTTTTTTTTTTATTTTTTATTTTTTTTTTTTTTTTTTTTTTTTTTTCATTTCCTACGTTCCCACCAACCACCATAAGCACCTCTAACTTAAAATAATTTAATTATTTCAAACAAAAAAAATGTGAATTTAGCAATTTTTTTTTTATTTTTTTTTTTTTTGGCTTATCATAGTTTATTTCCACATTCCTTTATTTGAATAAGTAAACGAATTAAATGCTTTCCCAGGTTCACAAGCTCTACCATTTTGTTACATTAATTTTTTTTTTTTCAGCTTGTTTTGGTAGAATAATGGCCTTTGGCTTAGAACATTTATAATGACCAAGAATTGTGAAAGTAAAATGGTGGTCTAGTTAATTTTTGTTGTTCTGTGAAAGCAATTAAATGAAACTAAGAATTGTTTTTTTTTTCTTTTCCAATAACATAAGTCACGCTTTTTAATTTTTAATAAAATGAGAAATCTGAAAAGAGGAGTGGGAGAGATTTAATTCAGCATCGATGAATCGCAGCCTCTACTACAAAATGGTCCTTTGCTTGAAAATGGATAGAGAGCCACGTATAAATTACTCACGCGGGTTTATGGTTTATAATTCCTCCCCTAGGAATTAAATATGAGAAGAGATGATAATGCTAGGAATTTCCTATCATTATCATCTCTTCCACATTGTTCTGAGAATAAAACTACTACTGGTAATCACAAAATTTTTTTAAGTTTCATCCACAGACTCAAACCATTGTGCCGCCGATACAATTATTGTAAACTAAAATTCTTAATTAAGCCAATAGGAAGAAAGGTGAAGAGATCTTCACTTTCTAGATTAAAAATTACATTGCTACTGTTTCAGCACGTATGAAAGTAAATTGTTTTAGATTATAGCTGATACCTTGAAGGCAACATGATACTTCATATCTTTGGTGAGACAATATTGTATACAAACGGTTAGTAGCCAATATAACAAAATTTGGCAAAACTAAACATTTTTTGTTTTTTTTAATTCCCCTTTCGAAATCATGGATATTGATCAGTGATTAAATCTACTAAGCTATTCAATGTATTTTTATAGAAGGAGTACGAAGGAGGCGAGTGTCATCGATGCTGGAACGAATGGATTTCAATCTCATGGAGGAGAGTGTCGTCGTTGAAAAAAGTTCACGTTTTATTATGAAGTCCGACTAAGTAATTTTATTATATAACCGTTTTAATTTATTTTATAAATCATCTTTTCAGAAGAGAGACTTTAACAATGTAATAGCTATTAGTTATTTAACGTTTTAAGTTTAATTCGGTCGTGACCTTTGATTTATGTATTTTAACAAAATACCATAGTAGTAATTTCATCGTGCAGCTTAAAGCGAATAGGGATCCACCTTTGTTATATTCTCACGTGTAAAATGAATTAAATCACCCCCAGATCCGTGAGTGGTGGTGAATTTTTTTTTTTTTTATTGTACATTTGATTTATTTTCGCGCCTAAGAATAAATTCATTATTTATGTATCATTATAGTAGCTGAATGAAAAATATTAAGTATAAAGAAAAGTGATATTATTTTAATCTTTTGATCTTTTTAAGAAAACTTCAAATCTCCACTCCAGCTCAAGCAATTTTCTTGTAGGGGTAAGTTATTGTGCTATCATTTCAAGGAAATTTTTTAATCGAAAGTGGTAGCAAGAGAGTGATAAGCTAGCGAACAAAAGTGAAGATAACCTGACTCAAACAAAAAAATAACTGAAGGAGGTAGAGGAGATACTAGAACAGGATGCCCATATTTTTATGGAGAAGAAAAGAAGAAAGTAAAAACATGGTTACTCATAGAAAAAAGAACAATGCAGGATACGACGAGGAATTGGAGAATTAAATTGGACTAAAAAAGTGAAAAGCTTATAGTAAGGACAATTAAGGAATAAAAAAATAAAAAATAAAAAAAGGTAAAAATGAGAAAAAGGGGAATCTGCTTAGAATAATGAATATGGATGGGCTTTCGTAACTGATGAAATATGGATGGTGAAGGGGAGGTGGAGGGAGCACTTCCGAAAATTTGCATAACGATGATGGGCAACGTAAGTAAGAATAGGTGACGTAGTGAATGTCGTGTGGGTTTGATGAGATGCAATCGAAGAAGGATAGATATTTTGGGGACGAAGGTCATTAATAAGAGGAGAGGAGGTGTATGGGGTATATATATATATAAGTTGAAGAAATGGTAAATCTGCAGGTAAAATAGATAAAGTTACTGGTGAAATGATAAAGAACCGGAGCGGAGATGGGTGATTGATTTTTATCTTTGGAAGTTTTGTACAAAAACGTTCATGGGGCACTAGTTCGCGAGGGGATTCGGAGGAAGATTGACAGCTAATAGTACCCAATTATAGAAGGGTTAAATAGGATGTATAGAGGAGGGAATAGATTTGTTTGAGTAAATTTTGATTAGTTTTAAAATTTTAAGACGACACGGGTGAAGAAGAAGAGGAAGAACATATGACTGATGATTTTGGTCGAGCGAAAAGGCAGCGGCGCTGAAAGACTGCCCATTAAGTGCTGCGTACAACCGTGGCCATTACACGTTGTAGCACCACGGCGCGAGTGCGTTCGAGTTTGACTGGAAGGATAATTGGTGAAGAACAATGTGCGTGTTAGAAGTGATAGAGGATGTGTGGATCAAATGATTTAGGTTTTATGGATTTGCAACAGGCGTATGATAGGATTGATAGGGAAGCTCTATGGCAGGTGTTAGTGATAAATGGTGGTGGTGGGTAAGCTTCTGAAGGGAATCAAACAGTATGTAATGTATTAGTGATATACGGTGTTGTAAGAATAAATGGAGTCGAAAGTGATTGTTTAAAATTTAATAGCGAGGTGGGCAGAGGGACCATGTGTGTGTTATCGTCTCCTCTTGTTGTTCAAATTTTGTCGTATAATGGAATGGGGTTGAGTGGAAAAAATTAGAGGTTTGGGGTGTTAGAATGATGGAGAATGGAAGAGAGTGGAGGGTGCCCTTTCTATTATATGCGGATGATTTTGGTTTTGTGGTGGCGAATCTGAAGAGAGAGTTTGGGAGGAGTTGGTAGAGAGATTTGGCAGGTATGTTGTAAAGGAGTGGTTTGAAAGTAAATGTAAGATAGGTAAGGTTATGGTTTGTGAGTGAGGACAATCCTCGGTGTGAAATTATAATGTTAGATGGTGGGAACTGGAACAAGTTGTCCGCAGTTTAAATATTATAGTATTCCGATTTGTTGGGGTTGAACAAGGGGAACGGCATGAGTGCAAAGTTAGTTTGAAAAGTTGATGAATGGCAGAAGGTGCTGCTGGGTGCACATTTATAGGTGGACTGTAAAAGGGAATAAGTTTTGCAAGGTGGAGTGACAGCTTTGCGGTTTTGGTGAATAATTGTCGGCGTTTGTTAGCGTTGCAGTCGAGGTAGGCGGGTTCTTGGCATGAGGGTAGTTGGTTATGTTAATTGTACAGTAGTGGAGTAACTATGGTCTGGAAGTAAGAGGTACAGATCTATAAGTACAATGTGTTCAGATAAGACAATCTCTTAGGGGCGTGTTAGGGTGTGAGAAAGAATTGAGGATAAAATGCAGCAAAGAACGTAATTAAGAGATTTTGTGTGGTGGTGAAGAAAGGGGGTAAATGAGAAAATAAATGAAAGTACGTTGAGATGGTTTGGTCATGGATGAATGATAGTTGGTTGGTTAAGCGGATGTATAGTGGTGAGTGTGTTGGGAACCGGCCGGCTGGGAGACCGAAGAAAAAGTGGATTGAGTCAGTAAAGGGTTGCTTGGAGAAGAGAAGAAAGTTGCATGTAGGAGTGATGGCCTGGGTTTTGTGAGGGGATATGGTTGTGGCCTCACGAGCCAAGAGGGTAATGGAACCCCAGCAGTTTACGAGAGTGCCCGGAAGTGAGAGTCCGATCGCAGCGCGGCTTTGAAGCTCCAGGGTTTGGATTTTCTGATCCTGGCGGACGTAGTTGTCACTAAAAGGTATAAGGGGGGCGGTAAGGCTGGGCTTTCTTTTCGACCTGTGTCATATTCTTCTACTTTTCTGTTTCCTGTGCATGTTACGCACCTTACCCCTAGACTTGGGGAAAGAAGATCTTATTGAGAAAGGAAAGGAGTCTATAAAGAAAAATTGGGATAAAGACGAGGTCACTGACCAATTCAATAAGATGAGAGAATTTTTCAATAGGGTTTTAAATATGCGGACATTCGTTGAAAGGTTTGAAAGAATGTGAAACAGCTGGAGGAGGGACTATGTCAGACAATGTGAGAGGATAGCTTCTAGGGAGAACGGGGATAGATGAAGAAAAGAAACAATTGGCTTTAGCCAGTTGTGGAAAAGATGCAGTTTCTTTCGAAGTAATAAAAACGATGTTGATAAGTATTTCCTAAGGAAGTAACAACATTGAGGAAAGAAAGAAAAGAAACCGAAGGTAAATGGTGGAATTGACCACCTACGGAGGAAAGAATACGAGGAAGAACAAACTGTGTGGTTCGGTAAAGTAACGAGGTGTGTTATATGCTGATTGGAATATCATACGCACAAGCATGCCTGAAGAAATGGAACAATAAAGGAAGAAACTTTACAGTGTTTAGAGAAGGTGAAATCAAAAAGGTAAGTAAGAATAATGAAGAGGAGAAAGTAAGGTATTTCAGAGTAGGAAAAGTAGTAGTATATGGAGACATAGAAGGAATTCTGACATAGGTTGTATGAAGACTTTATGTATGGAGGAAGATGACTAGGCCGGATAATGATGGAGTTAAGTGGTGCACAGATAAAGATTAATAACAGTCAAAAGAAAAAAAAGAAGGAAGTTGTGTTTTGAGAAAGTAAATATGAAACCATTAAAATTATAGATATACCATGCCAAATAGGAAATTATAAATTTTTAACTAAAACAAGTAATTAGAGGAGATATACTATGGTTGATAGGTAGAGAAACCATTAAAAAGAATGAAGATGAATATTGATGAGAAATAGTTATTTTTGGAGTGTTTCAAGATCTAGAAATAAAATATAAAGGAAAACAACAAAAACATGATAAAAAAAAAGGAAATGTTTAGTTTGGAAGGTTTGAGAAAAACGATAAATAACCCAGAGGGAAGGAAGAGAAAACTGGAAATTGCATCTTTGGACATGGGCATTGGAATAGAATATTACAACTTATGAAGGATGCCTACAAAGATGAAAACGTGTCGAGTGAAGGGATGAGAGAAGTGGAGAAAGAATTAAGAGATTTGCGAGGGGTGTGAGGTTTGTATTAGGTACAAGAAGAATCTACCAAAACTAGTTGAGGGTTTCTCGATGGCAACAGTCTTCAATGAAATGGTAGCCATGGATTTTGGAGAATTAGAAGAGAGCAAATTTCTGATAATCATGGATATGACTACTCACTACTGTCAAGGTACTTTGTAAAAAATTAAAAATGGGAAGAATGAATATTGACCAGCTTAGTGCCATCAGCAAACTTGGAAACTAAATATTTTGTTTTATAATTACCCTTTCGAAATCATGAATATTGATCAATTCAAACTATTCAATGTATTTTTATAATTACAGGAAAGAGAGTGTTATCGATGTGGAAAGGATTTCATCTCGTGGAGAGACTACGTCGTTGAAGAAAATCACGTTTTATTTATAATTGGTGTCGCCCCTCATATATATATTGTCAATCACTTCATTTCCACAGTAACGCGATTTTTGCTTTCCTTCGGGAACTGACTCTGCTCTATAGGATTTAATATTGCATTCCCGTTTTCATGCGTTCTGTTCACCCTGTAGTTGGTTTTCTGACTCGGTATCGCCGCTTTTTTGTGCGCAGTGGTGGCTCATGTACCCACTCAAAAAAAAAAATTAGCGTTTTAATTTTTTTATAAATCTTTCAGAAGTGAACTTTAAATGTAATAGCTATAGTTATTTAATTTTTAAGTTTAAGAGGGTCGTGACCTTTGATTTAGGTAGAATCGAACCTTAAGGAACCTTACTCTTCACCAACTTCCATGATGATTAATTACTACTTAATACTTCTCCCCGTCTTCTGTCCTTCAACCACTTATTTATCCAATTATGCACAACGTCTCGTAAACAAACAAACGGATAAATTGAACAAATTGACATCAATCTTTTATGGGGTATCTTATCAAAAGCTATACTAAAATCCAGATATACATTAAACATTTTGTCGACGCGCTCGTTAATATGCTCTCTAAACGATTCTTCTGACTTGTATTTGCCTTTCCTAAAACCATATTGAAAATCTCGGTCAACTCTTCATTATTTTTCTAGAACATGTACTACTAATGATGTTAAGCTTACTGGTATGTAAATTGTAGAATCATCCTTGTATGGTACGTTTCGTATAACTTGGCCCAACATAAGCATATTTCCAGTCCTTTGGAATCTCTATAATTAAGAGACCTGTTAAATGTAAGCTATACGAGTATATGCGATACTATTACTGCCTTTCTTTAAGATTCTACCATCAAGAGTTGCAGACTTTTGAAATCAATATGTTCAAAGTATATATTTAATTTCATCAATATCAATGTTAAGAAAGGTAATCTCTACTCTTCTCTGGCGTAAATGTTATCAAGTTTTTCATTTGTAAGTAAAAAAAACAAACATTCAAAATGGGTGCACGAAATATTTATGATTTATCTTAATAGGATCAAATTTATTAAGTTTATAAGAACTAAAGAATTTCTTTAGATTTTTATTTATTTATTGCCATGTTAATTTCCGATTGTCTTTTAGATCTTAACACTCGATTCGACTTTTTTTGGCTTCTTGAACCACTTAACGATTACCCTTAATTTTCTTTTATCTTCTTGCTACACGAATTGGTTCTTTTTTGTTCTTTGCCCGCATTGTTATGGAAGTATTATACATGATTATTATTTTTATTTGGTGTCTGAATCTTTTAGAGTACTGATTTTATTTTTTTCCTCACTTTTCATTACGATATTTTTTCTTTTTTCATTAAATTTTCGTTCGTACGCCACTGTCCTAGCCAATGGTTCCAACTTACAAGCAAACTTCTGAATTTATCAAAGTCTGCATTTTTAAGGTTTGAAAGGTTTCCCTTTTTTTTCTACTAACTGTGGGTTAACTATGTTTACATTAATCCTTATTATGATCACTAGTTACCCATAGTTTTCCTCAACTGTAACGTTACTATCCAAAAGAATCTTTATTTACCAATAGTCTAATAACGCAGTGGATCTTTTTACCTTGTCAGCCAAATACTTGCCATAAACTATTATCGAGTATACAGTCGATAAACAAACGACTGGTCAGAACTAGCAAATGTATCCCAATCTATATCAGGAAAATGCAAATTGCCCATTATGATAATACCGATTTCCTTAAAAGTTCATGCTGCCTTGATCTAGCTTTATCATTACGAAATTATTAAGTGATTAAAAACGTATTTGGTGATTTATATTAAAACATGCTCTCCTATTTCGTGTGTCGATGTATATTGATAGTGAATGTCATTCTAATTGTTTTCGAAAGAAACAGAGTTTGCTCATGTTTTACACCTCATGGCTTGGTATGATCAATAAATGCGGTAACCTAATTTTATTTCACTACGGATTGAAGAGGTTTTGAACATAAGTTGATGATTGTCTCGCACATAATGCAAAGTTGTTCTAGTTACATTAATTAATCAAAAGTTTTCGTACTGCAGTTTCTCTTTTGATTCGCCCGAGAACGAGAAGGGAACCAGTTAATATAATTTAATGACCTATTTTTTGTAGTACACACTGGTTATAATGTTAATAAGTTGAACAATTCTAGAAATATTTTAGTGACCCTATAGCCTATATCATAATTTCTGTTTTAGAGCTTAAGTATTGCTGGTGTACAAACTAAGATTAAAAGTAATAGCTCACGTTAAGTTTTTAATCGAATATGCTTTCTCAAAGCTTAATCAGACAAAATCTGCGGCTAAGGTAAACGGCTTCCAGTATTTTTTCTCTATTCCTAATTACAGAACACGATTATCAAACAGTTTGCGAGGAATTGCTTTGTCGAATTGTGGTTTGTTTGTGTTTGTTTTTTTCCTTATTATACAGTAGTCTTTTCCCAACTTCGCTCATCTTTATTGCATAGAAGCATGTATATACTTAGTTAGTCTCATCGACAACAAAATTCTATGTTTCATCAACAATTAACATAGTTCGCAAGTAGGCAGAAAGACTAAAAAAATCAAGTCCCGTATGGTATTAAGATTTTTAGAATCCTGGTGGACGTTGTGAATTTTACTCTTGTTCCTTAAGGACGTCAGATTAATGCCCTTCCTTGGTGAAGAGCAGCTCTCTAAAGCCCTTTCTATGCAATCGCTTAGAACATGACGCTGCGGACTCCGATCAAGCTTCAGTTGAATAAGTCAATGTGTGGGATTATTCTTATTTATTATAGATGACAATTGGTCAACCAATATAGCCATTAATTTTTTTTAGAGCAGAGTCGTGTTCGAAAATAGTTAAACTTTTATTTTATATTAAAAACTATCTCACTACTAAACTTTTGGGAAGACTTCTATCGAGTACAATATCATTTTTACTTATACGACTGTTAGTGGGTGAATATGGGCAAAATAAGAATAGTTTCCATTAATCTATAAGCAAAATAAAAATAGTTTCCATTAAGCTGTAGGGCTCCGTTACATAAATTATTAATCTCATTAGATCTAGCCTGAAATAGGCTAGGTATAAGTACTACTACCACTAATAATAATAATTTTGCTAGGCTGAACCTTACAGAAAATAAAATTTGTTTCCTAGCTGGTTGGAGTCACTTAGGTTTGTGCCGATATTTAACAAAGCTATCATAGAAAATAAATCAACGAAGATATACTACGTTCCCTGATCAGTTGCTTCAGAATCAAGATCGTTGAAAATGCTGAATGATTCGGCTTTATCCACCCATGAATCGGCAAAAATTGCTAATCGCGGAGCATTCCAGCAGCAATATCAGATTTGAAGATCACGTAGTTGTAATGAATGATTGTTATTTTTTATTTTATTTTTTTTGTAACAAAGCCGTAATAAAAATAAATAAAGTTGTACTACGTTACATTGTACTATAATAATTTTTTTTGTAACAAATCCATTATAAAAATAAATAAAGTTGTAATACGTTACCTTATACTAACATCCTCATCTCATGAATCCGTATGATTATTAATTGCTGAGCACGCGAATGGCAACATC